>APFE031737075.1:67349-82985 GCA_000404065.3 Pinus taeda
TTTCAAATATATTATTATTTTTCTTTTTTTACTTTGATTAATGCAATTAGTGAAAGCTTTAAGGGATAGCTTAGTTGGTCGAGTTGGTTTTGTCAAGTCTCTTTTTTAGGCTTTGGGGTTAGGGCTTCCTAGTTTGGCTAGTTGTTTATCTACTTGGATTTTTCCATAGATGTAGCCACCACTCAATGTTTGTGAACCCCCCAAAAAAGTGCAGTCAATGCTTCATGAATAGCTATGATTTACATGCAGATTGAATGGGCCCAATCACAGGTTCAAAACTAGAGAAATAGAGTATGTTTTCCTACATAGACTTATATAATAATAGTTATTACTTTTACAATTTAGACAGTGATATACAAGTTTATAACTAAGTTTTAACTAAATAGAAAAGAAGAATATATGAAAAAAATATGTATGCGTTTATAGACTTATATAATAATAACAATTATTACTTTTTACATTTAGAGAATAATATATCAATTATACTAAATTTAAACTTAAATTGGCATATATAATATATATACTATATAATATTAGTAATATTATTAAAAGTTAAAATAATAAATAAATAGATAATGCATGCATACCATATATATATATATATATGTGTGTGTGTGTGTGTGTGTGTGTGTGTGTGTGGGTGATTGGGTTCGTGATTGCTTCCACATACAAGATAAGTTCATCATGAAAAACCCATCATATATGATGTCGTTAACAAGAAAAAAAACCGTTCCCCTCCTACAGATCCTTTGGGCGTGTAGGCAATGCTAATTATTCCGTCGTAGGCTTCGTTCGCCCTATTCATCACTCCGAAAATAGAAAGTCAATCTGGCAACAACCCGGCTTCTAGTTTCCCTTCACATGAATTAGTTTAGATGACTGCTCCCATTCCCCGTTGTTTGTTAAATCCACCCCCGAATCACTATAGGTCAATCTATTCCCCAACTGGTGGATTTAATAAACAACGGGGAATGGGAGCAGTCACCTAAACTAATTCATGTGAAGGGAAACCAGAAGGCGTGTTGTTACCAGATTCACTTTCTATTTTCGAAGTGATGAATAAGGCGAATGAAGCCTACCACAGAATACTTAACATCACCTATAAGCCCAAAGGATGAGTAGAAGGGGTTGGGTTTTTTGGCTCGTTAATGACATCGTATATGATGGGTTTTTCATGATGAACTATTCTTGTAAGTGGAAGAAATAACCAACCCAATCACCCATATCTATCTATCTATCTATCCTTCCTTGAGTTTCTTACATTATTTTGAGAAAGTTAACTTATCTAAGAAAAAATGGTTAACTTATCTACGATATTTTCAAAGTTATGAAGAAAACACAATAGTAAATTGTAGGGCCGTAGCCCGCTAGGTCCCACAAAAAAGGTGGTTCTTAAGCACATTTTCTGCCCTCTCAGCACGTGCTTTGAGCATTTTTCTTATGGAGAGGGCAGAAAAGGTGCTTAAGAACCACCTTTTTTGTGGGACGTAGCGGGCTAGGGCCCTAAAATTTAGTATTGATTTTTCTTCATAACTTTGAAAATATCGTAGATAAGTTAACAATTTTTTCTTAGATAAGTTAACTTTCTCAAAAGAATGTAGGAAACTCAAGGAAGGATAGAAGATCAAAGTAAGAAACTCAAGCCTTGGGATCCCCATCAAGGCCCCTGATTAGGAGACCCCTCCTACAAAGAAAGTAAGAAAATCAAGGATCGAAGATCAAGGATGGATCGAAAATTTTGAAAAAAAATAAAATATTGATCCATCATTGACGGCCCCTCCTTGATTCTTTATTAATGATGCAAAAAATGAAAATGGCCCTAAGAAAATGAGTGAAAAATGGCCCCAACAAGAAAAGTGTACTAGCAAATATGAGGACTAGCACAAATGGGAATCAAGACTTTATGATTCATCGTAGCCATTTCCTATAGGTACAAAGCCCTGTTGGGCATGCTAATAGATCCCCAAGAATAAGGGTATTGTAATTGAACTATACTCATTGTTGAGAGCCTAATTGGGATGCGCTATCCCACCTTTACTATGTTCCTATACTGATTTCAAGGCAAGGCATAGGGGTGTTGAGGCCCTTTTTAAAGGTGTGGCATACTATTTCATGAACCCTAATGACTTAAGTACTCATTATTGATTCAAGCTCAATATTGCACATCATTGAGTTAGCAGCATACGAGTATAGCCAATTTCATTCTTGAGATGACAACAAACTCAAGAACACCATGACTTGTTGAAACCTTGACTGGGTGGTGATCTGAAATCACCCCTCGGTGACCTCAAGAAATTAACGAAGGTATTACAAACTCATGTGTTGGTGTGTATGTCTATTTTATCTTAGGCAATGGATCGATAAGATTGAAAAATAAACAGACACTTGAAACAGTGAGAGATCACAGTAGGAAAAACAGAAACACAACAAAATTTAATAAGGAGTTCACCCAATCCTCCTGGGCTATGTCTCCTGGTCCAGCTTTCAGTGGTGGCCTTTTTATTATATTTTTAAAGAAGATTCTTACAATAACGAGCTCAATCTGAGTCTCTCTTAACAGAGGATGTTCAGTAGGATGGCACTTGGAAATCCCAAGTCCTTAGAGTTCATAGACTCCCCTTACTAAATTTTGACCTCAATTGGTCTCTATCTACTCAATGTTGCCCTTACTCTAATGGTTAGCTTGGCTTCTCTGTTCTCTACAATTTTTCCTTTCTTTCTATGTCTCTCAGCCTTCACATTCTTCACTGCTTCTCTGCCTCACTGTCTCTTTGTTTTGTCTCTATCAACTTGTGGCTTTAAAGCCAATTCATTAACTGACTATTGTTTTAGGTTCCAAACTGTCTAGATCACCTACCTCTGTCCACTGGGACTTCTCTGTCCTGCATCATCATTGTTGTGTAACGCTTCGCAAAGAGGTGGCCACCTGTCTTATTGCGAACAAAGTGTCAGTTCTTCCTAAATGGTAGTTTTTTCCATTATTTCATAGATGCCTATGAAACAGATCCTTTGTCGAATCATTGGTTAAATCGGACTTCAAATCTTTATGCGTCGTATCTTATTTCTCCCTTGGTTCTGGTCATGCATCGGGCTGAACCTCCGCCATTTGAATTGGAGCCTCTAGATCCTACGGTCTTCGCTTATATCGTGCGGTTGAGTTGCTCGACCATTAGTCCGTGATGTAAGTGGTTTTCCTCTCTCCCTACAAGAAACGCATCACTTGGTGTATGGAATCGCTGGGTCTTTGGAAAAACCCATTTACCACCTGAAATGCCTCCAATATTCCGCACGTTTCAAGCGTGGAACCCACCTGTCAATTTTAGCACTTTCCCACGGTTTTCTGGTTTCCCTTGTGACTGAGCGCTCAGGGATTTTCCTTCTCGAGGGGCTTTGCCCAGCCATATGCTATTAGTGCTTTGCTTCCATTTCTGGGTTTGAGCTTCCCAACTGCCATTTTTGCACTATGCGCAGTCTCCATGGGCCAATGGTCAATGTGCTTTGACCGAAGGTCCTCGTTCCTCCATTTTGGCTGAAAATTATCATTATTCAGAGGTTATTTCTGATAGCTATAAGATTTATTGAAGACTGTCATTCATTCTTAACAATCATGGAATTGTTTTAGGATCTAATTCGGGTCACGACCTTCCCACAAAAAAATCTTTTGGACCACCAAAAGGTTGTTTTCAAGCATCAACTAAGTGAGGATACAACTTTCTCACTTGTCCAATCTCTATCCATTTTGCACTGCTTGGCTTTGAACCCTTGAGCCCAATTTGGAGGTACTCAACATCTCCCATGTGCGTCGTTCTCACCTTCCTGTCCAGAACTTTCTTGCAATTCATTAAGATATTCATGTAGCATGTCATCAATAGAAGGCAATCGACTCTCTTCTTCAGGATCTTTGATTAACGAAGGTTCAAATAGTCTCATGTTGTCTGCATTGACGACTCAGTGGATGTTCATATAAGCTAGCAAATCAAGGGGAAAATCATTCTCACCAATTTTCTCAAGGATCTGGAAAGGTCCATACCTTATTGGTTTCAGCTTTCTACCTTCACCTTGCATCCTGTCCTTGCTGATATACAGTGAGACTTGATCACCTACTTGGAAACTATGCTCCATCTGATACTTTTCATGCGTTGCCTTTTATTTGGCCTGGCTCTTTTCCAGCTATTCCTATACTACCTGATGGATCTCTTGGATTTGTTCAATGAACTTAGTTGCCTTGTCCACATCGTTGTGTCCCTCAACTGTTGTGTCCTTACCAAAGACAAAATCCAAGGGATACCTTTATTTGAAACCAAAACAGGTCACAAAAGGATATCTCTATGTGGAAGAATGTTTGGCTCGGTTGTAAGCATGCTGCACATAACATAAATGTTCATCCCAAAGCTTAGGATGTTTGATGCAATATCCCCTGAGAAACTGGATCACTGTCCTGTTGAGTACTTTTGTCTAGCCATTGTTTTGTGGATGGAAAGTTGTGCTTTTCTTCAGTTTGGTGTCCATCAGTTCCCACAGACTTGACCAAAACTTTCCCATAAATCGACTGTCTCAATCAGATATAATGGAAGTGGTTAATCCAAAATGAACTCATACATGTTGAAAGAATAGTTTTGCAGTTTGTTTAGCTGTAATTTGTTTATTACAAGGTATCAAAATACACATTTTGTTGAACCTATCCACAACAACATAGACATAATCATGACCTTTCCTAGATTTAGGCAGTCCTCCAACAAAGTCCACTTTCCCAAGGATGAGAAGGAACTGGCAATGGAGTGTACAAGCCTATTTTTATATTGTTGGGCTTGCTTTTAGAACACATAGTACACCCTCTTACATATCTGGAAACTGTCTCATTCATTTTTGGCCAATAACAAAATCTTTGCAGCTGTGCAACTATTTTACTTACCCCAAAGTGACCTGATATTAGAGAAGTGTGTGCTTCTTGAATTATCTTTACTCTTTTAGTTTGTGGAATGCATAGCTTCCCACAATTATATAAGTGTCAACCCTTAATATGATAATCCAATTCTTCTACTCATTTGCCTTGACTTAAAGCTGCATATATACATCTTTAATGTCTATATCTTGAGCATATTTTTCAATGTATCTCTCATGTAACACAGAATTATGCTTAAGTATAGTAAATGAATTTTAATGGGTCTAGGTAACATCTCTGCAACTTTATTACATATGCCCTTTTTATATCTGATGACTAAATGAAACTGTTGTAGGAAAACCATCCATCTATAGTGTCCTGATTGCTGCAACTTAGTTTGGGAGCGTAGATATTGAAGTGGTTGATGATCAGTATGTATAACTGTTTCTTTGCCCATTAAGTAATGTTTCCACTTTTTCACAGTCTGTACTAATGCATACAATTCTTTATCATATGTGGGATAGTTAAGTACTACAGAATTAAATGTCTCAGAATGATAACATATGGCTTTACCGTGTTGTATCAACACTTCTCCCATGGCATATTCACTGGCATCCATTTGGATCTCATGCAGTCTTTGAAGATCTGCGAGTGATAGTACTAGTGTTGTACTAATTTTTTCTTTCAAGGTGTCGAAGGCTTTGTGTTGTTTGCCTCCCCATCGAAACACCTTATTCAATCATGTTAAAGCATGTAAGGGAGCTGCAATTAAGGAAAAGTTGGAAATGAACTTTCTCCAATATTGTGCTGCTCCTAAGAAGCTCCTAACTTTTGTAGCAGATTTGGGTTTAGGCCAGTCTACAATAACTGCCACCTTAGAAGGATCTATCTTCAATTCACCACCACCTACTATATATGCCAAATAATTCAAAGATGTTTTGACAAATTCACATTTTGAGAGTTTAACATAATTTTTTCTCTTTTGAAAACATGTAGTGTCTGCTTAACATGCTTTAAATATTCTTCCCATGTTTTGATAAATATTAGAATGTCGTCCAAATATACAATAAAAAAATCATCAAGAAAATGTCTGATTACATCATTCATTATTCTCATGAAAGTAGTAGGAGCATTATTTAAGTCGAAAGGCATAACCAACCACTCATATAATCCCTGCTTTGTTTTGGAAGCAGTCTTCCATGAATCTAGTTCTGCAACTCTCACCTAGTGATATCGAATATGCAAGTCTAAATTGGAAAAATAAATAGCTTCTTTCAATTGATCTAATAGATAATATATGTGAGGAAGTGGATAACAATTTTTTATTGTTATCTTATTCAATGCTATGTAATCAATGCACATTCTCCACGAGCCATCTTCCTTTCTCACCAAAATGATTGGAGATCCACATGGTGATGTGCTAGGTCTTATGAACCCCTTCTCAAGCAACTCTTGCACCTGCTTCTTGATTTTTGCATTCTCTAAAGTGGACAACCTGTACATCCCAATGTTAGGAAATGGAGCATCTTGCTGCAAATTAATATCATGCACTATTTTATTTTTTGGTGGTAGACCTTTAGGTTCCTGAAACAAGACATCATACTCTAAAACAACTTTTTCTAAATCAGCTTGATGTTTAACATCACAACCCTCAAATACATTGGTTTTATTGGGTTTCTTTTTCTTTACAACCATCAGTGAAAATTGTCTGCATGAATTTATAATTGGTTTCATTTGCCCTCAGTTTATGAGAGTATAATTATTTTTTAGCTTATGATCTCTTACAAAGTATTCGATTCCATCTTTAACGAGTAGATACTTGTTCTCAGCTCTATAGAAAAATATCTTTTCTGTCATACAAGTAAGGACTTCCTAGAACAACTCCACATATATCCAAAGGAATTATGTCTAACTCAACCTCTTCTACAAAAGTTGACCCAAAAGAAAACTTGAGTTTGCATTGTCTAGTTACTTTTTGTTGTGCTTTATCACTTAACCATCCTAATGGGTATGGTTTCTTGTGAGGTGTAGTCAGTAATCCCAACTTCTTTATAATTGCTTCAAAAATTAAATTTACTTCTGAGCCACTATCAAACAAAGTGTCAATATTTTGATGTTTAGCAATAAGTTGAATATGGAAAAGCTCATGTTTCTTTCTCTAATTTTCTTCATCAATAGTAGATTGTGCAGAATTACTAGTACATGCTTCAGAATTATTACCTTTTATACCTATGGCTGCAATGGTTGTTTCATCTCCTGATTCCGACCCCAAATCTTTCTGAACAGTAGCATCATTCTTCTTCTTCTTTCCCTTGAACTTATTAGGTCTTAGCTCTGGATGCAGAATCCAATAGTGCTAATCATCATTCCCATCCTTCTTACAGTGAGTGCATGAAGAATTTATTTTCTGTGCAGTGTTGGCCTTCCTTGCTTTCCATTTCTGCTTTCTTTTCTCCTTATTCTTGCTTGTAGTGGGATGGGATGATCCTCAACTTCTAGGTTTCCATTATTTCCTCTAGCTTCTAGATGCGTAGCTTAAATAGATACCTCATCTATACTAGTGGGATTAAACATGAGGATAGTGTGCCTCTTATAGTTATGTAGACCACTGATGTACTTCAACAAAGCAGGTGAGTCTAATGATATTCCTATAATCAAAGCTCTCTTAATAAATTCTTAGGTGTAACCTTGTACACTTTTCCCTTTCAATTGTTGAAGAGTTTGCTAGCTCATCATGGCTTGCTGCATGTAGGCCAGTGGATAGAACTGCTTTTTGATTGTAGAAACATATTCACTCTAGACAGAAAGAGTCTTACCATGTCTCTTTGTATCAGCTTGGGTCATGCCTTCCCACCAAACCAAGGTTGTGCCTCCAAGGCATAGGCTGGCCAACTGAATCTTGCTCTTATCCAAATTGATACTCTGCACTCTGCAATAAACATCAATTTGTCTAATCCAATTGTCTAGCTTTTCTGCATTCGATTATCCATCATAGATTAGTAAATCAAATTTAACATCTATTTTAAACAAAGATGTCTTCTTTTTATGTTCAGGTCTATTAGGAGGTGTGAGAAAGTTTTCTTCTTTCCCTTTACCTTTTGAGTGGTCATGGGGCAGAGACTCTTCTTCTCCTTTATCTTGTATGGAGCCTGATGAATCTTCATCTTTATGTTTTGGAAATTCCTTATACGTTTCCTCTACCATGGACCTTATGGCCAGGAAACTATCTATAAATTGATGGTTTGTCCCAGAAAACCTTCCTCCGACATTGTCTTTTGAGGATAGACTCTTCTAATTTCATGATTAGTTTCGGCCAACTCTCCTTCTCCTAATTTGAGCTTTGATCTAGTTAACATTCAACGACTAAATCTAGCACAAGCTTGTCTAACCTTAACAACCTATAGCTCTAATACCACTTGATCTGAAATCACCCCTAGGTGACCTCAGGGAATTAATGAAGGTATTATAGACTCATGTGTTGGTGTGCGTGTCTATGTTATCTTAGGCAATGGATCAATAAGGTTGCAAAATAAATAGACACTTGAAACAGTGAGAGATCATAGTAAGAAAAACAGAAACAAAATAAAATTTAATAAGGAGTTCACCCAATCCTCCTGGGCTATGTCTCCTGGTCCAGCTTTTAGTGGTGGCCCTTTTTTTTATGTTTTTAAAGCAAAGTTTTACAATAAGGAGCTTAATCTGAGTATCTCTTAACAGAGGATGATCAGTAGGATGGCACCTGGAAATTCGAAGTCCTTGGAGTTCACAGACTCCCCTTACTGAATTTCGACCTCAATTAGTCTCTGTCTACTTAACGCTACCCTTACTCTAATGATCAGCTCAGCCTCTCTGTTCTCTGCAATTTTGTCTTTCTTTCTGTGTCTCTCGACCTTTGGCATCTTCACTACTTCTCTACCTCACTATCTTTGTGTCTTATCTCTGTTAGCCCGTGGCTTTAAAACCAGTTCATTCCCTGATTGTTCGTTTCGGCTTCCCGACTCTCTGGATGGTTTGCCTCTGTCTGCTGGGACTTCTCTGCCCTGCATCATCATTGTTGCGTAACCCTTAACAGAGAGGTGGCCACCCATCTTCTTATGAACTAAGTATCAGTTCTTCCTGAACGATCTTTTTTTTATGTTATTTTCCAGATGCCTATGAAATGCATCCTTCTATCGACTCATTGGTTAAATTGTAATTCAAATCTTTATGCGCCATAGCTTATTTTTGCCTCTGGTCTGGTCATCCATCGAGTTGAACATTCGTCATTTTACCTGGAGCCCTCAGTTCCTATGATGTTCGCTTATATCATGTGGTTGAGTTGCTCGACCATTAGTCCACGATGTAAGCGGTTTTTCTCTCTCCCCACCAAACACGCGTCACTCAGTGTATGGAATCACTACGTCTTTGGCCAAACCCACTTACTGCCTGAAATGCTTCTGATATTCTGCCGGTTTTGAGTGCAGGACTCGCCTGTCGGTTTTAGCGCTTTCCCACGTCTTTCTGGTTTCCCTTGTAACCGAGCGCTTGGGGTTTTTCCTTCTCGAGCGGTTTTGCCCAGCAATACACAATTTTTGCTAATTATGTATCAAAAACAACATCCATTTCTGGGCTTGCGCTTCCCAACTGCCATGTTTTTGCCATGCACAGTCTCCATGGGCCAATAGTTAGCGCGGTTTGACCGAAGGTCCTCATTGCTCCGTGTTGGCTGCAAATTATCATTATTCAGAGGTTATTTCTAATAGCTATAAGATTTCTTTAAGTCTATCGTTCATTCTTAATAATCATGGAATTTTTTGACAATCCAATTCGAATCAAGTGGATTCATTTAGGGGCAACTTGATGGGACCACCTAGCCTCTCTTTGAGTATCCACTAATGAGGGGCCTTGATGGGGCCCCCAAGCCTTGAGTTTCTTACTTTGACCTTCGATCCTTCCTTGAGTTCCTTACTTTCTTTTGAGAAAGTTAACTTATCTAAGAAAAATTGGTTAACTTATCTATGATATTTGCAATGTTATGAAGAAAAATCGACAGTAAATGTTAGGGCCCTAGTCCTCTATGTCCTGCAAAAAAGGTAGTTCTTAAGCACCTTTTCTGCCCTCTCAGCACGTGTTTTGAGCATTTTTCTTATGGGTTTTTTGTTATGTACATTATAAAGTACATAGTACAAAAAACCCATAAGAAAAATGGTCAAATCACACACTGAGAGGGAAGAAAAGGTGCTTAAGCACCACCTTTTTTGTGGGACGTAGCGGGCTAGCTCCCTAAAAATTGTTGCTGATTTTTCTTCATAACATTGAAAATATCATAGATAAGTTAACCATTTTTCCTTAAATAAGTTAACTTTCTCAAAGGAAAGTAAGAAACACGAGGAATGATCAAAGATCAAACTAAGAAACTCAAGGCTTTGGGGCCCCATTAAGGCCCCTCATTAGGAGACCCCTCCTACAAGGAAAGTAAGAAACTCAAGGATCACATATCAAAGTAAGAAGATCAAGGAAGGCTCAAGGCTTCGGGGCCCCATCAAGGCTCAAGGTTCAAGGACAAGCCCCATCAAGGCTTCAACCCATCGGGCAAGACCACTTAGAATGAATAAAGAATTTGCCAAATGGGTTGAAGCCTTGATGGGGTTCCTCCTTAAGCCTTGAGCCTTGAGCCTTGATGGGGTGCCCAAGCCTTGAGCCTTCCTTGATCTTCTTAGTTTGATCTCCAATCCTTGAGTTTCTTACTTTGATCTTCGATCCTTCCTTGAGTTTCTTACATTCCTTTGAGAAAGTTAACTTATCTATGAAAAAATGGTTAACTTATCTACGATATTTTCAATGTTATGAAGAAAAATTGACAATAAATTTTAGGGCCCTAGCCCACTACATCCCACAAAAAAGGTGGTTCATAAGCACCTTTTTTGCCCTCTCAGCGCGTGTTTGAGCATTTTTCTTAAAAGACGACAGGAAGGTGTGCACGCATACGATATATATATATATATATATATGTTTGAATGGGTTGGTGATTGCTTCCACTTACAAGAATAGTTCATCATGAAAAACCCTTCATATAAGATGTCGTTGATGAGCAAAAAAACCATTCCCTCCTACTCCCTCTGGGCGTATAAGTGATGTTAAGTATTTCATGGAAGCATTCTTTCACCCTATCCATCACTCTAAAAATAGAAAGTCAATCCAATAACAACCTGGCTTCCGATTTCCCTTTACACAAATTATTTTAGGTGACTACTCCCATTCCCCGTTGTTTATTAAATCCACCCTTGACCTTCTTACTTTCCTTTGATATTCCTACTTTGATCTTTGATACTTGAGTTTCTTACTTTCATTGTAGGAGGGGTCTCCTAATGAGGGGCGTTGATGGGGCCCCCAAGCCTTGAGTTTTTTACTTTGATCTTTGATCTTTCCTTGAGTTTCTTACTTTCCTTGGAGAAAGTTAACTTATCTAAGAAAAAATTGCTAACTTATCTATGATATTTTCAATGTTATGAAGAAAAATCAATAGTAAATTTTATAGCCCTAGCCCACTACATCCTGCAAAAAAGGTGGTTCTTAAGCACCTTTTCTACCCTCTTACCATGTGTTTTGAGCATTTTTCTTATGGGTTTTTTGTACTATGTACTTTTTTTAAAGTACAGCCCAAAAAGTGTCCCCCTTTAGGCTATCAAATGATACCACTTCGCGAAGGGATCAAGGGACAACCTGTCCCACAAAGATGGGCTGGGAGAACCGCTAAGGTTGCCCCCTTAGGGACCACCATCATGAGTGGCACCATAATGGTAAGGCAAGGCAGCCTTGCTCCCTAACCTCAACCCCAAAAATGGGTGGGACTAGTACCACACCCAAAAGGGACACCCCATCCCACAAGGATGGGCTAGGATCCAGGTTGTCACCCTCAAGTTCACCATCCTGAATTGAGTGGTACTCATGTGTTAAGCCAAGGCAGTCTGGCTCCCTAATAAAGCACACCCCATCCCACAAGGATGGGCTAGGAGAACTAGCAAGGTTGCCCCCATAAGTCCACCAGTGACTCTTGAAACGAATCTTACCCTATAGTAATGAAGTAAGGGGGGCCGACTCCCTAACCTCAACCTCAAGTCCGTTAACCCACCACCTCTCGTCCGCTCGTTAAGAGTGGACACTCAAAGAGAGGCTAGGAGGTCCAATCAAGGTGCCCCTAAAAGACCCCACTTAGTCAAGGTTACAACAAGTCATGGTGTTCCTCAGTTTGTTGCCATCTCAAGAATGAAATTGGCTATACTTGTGTGCCGTTGAGTTAATGCTATGCAATAATGAGCGCTTAAGTCATTAGGGTTCATACAATAGTATGCCACACCTTTAAAAAGGGCCTCAACACCCCTATGCCTTGCCCTGGAATCACTATAGGGAGTCAATCAATTTTGTCCATACAATAAAAAATCACAGGAAAGAAAATGTTTTCTTCAAAAATATTTAGAGCGTCAATTTTCCCTATTTAGTGTTTTTATAAAACAAAATTGTGAATAAAAAAATCAAAAAAAGAAAAGAAAAGAAATAAAAAACACAAAAGTAAAACGCAGTTGCGTAGGCCACAAAGAGTTGCACAAGGCCAGCAAACCACTCACGGAGCACAAACTCCTATTTCTCTTTAAAAAAAAAAAAAAAAAAAGGAAAAAGGGAACAAAGGCCAAAGGCAGTTGCGTTGTTATTCGACAAAGGAGACATAAAGGTAAAGGAGGTAGCGTTATTCGACAAAGGAGTTCGGCCATAAGACTTTTATACCATTTGTAAAGCTTTTATAAATGTATTTTACCGTAATGTCATACGTTAAAGAACATTTGTAAGTATCGGGGGCTTACTATTTTAAAAGGGAGTGATTTAAGTTCCTTTACAAAGAAGTGAGGCTTTGTTACGAATTTTTCCAGTTTTTTTTTTTTTTTAAATAAAAACTTGAATTTGCTATGGAAGAGAAAGGCTTTTTAAAAACAAAATGTGTTGTTTCATTCTAAAAAGTTTTTGAATTAAAAAATGATTTTTTTTTTTTTCTAAAAGAAAAAGTTTGCATATTCCTATTAAGAAAAAATAGTTTTTTTTATGGCTTCCCTACAAATATTAATTTTGTTTCGAAAAAATTACGATTTTTGGTCTTTAAGAATGAAGACATTTCTGCAAGCCGAAGAATGTTGTGATACACTTCAGAACGCCTATGTAGAGTCGACCCAAGGAGCATGGGGGACCATGACCAATAATTAGAGGAATGCAGGAAATGAGCTCAAAAAGAAAGAGCACAGAGCTAAATGTTGAATACAGAACTCAGACGATGACTCTATTTTCGACAAGGTAACTGGCGCATCGACAAAAAAAGAAGCTTGGGAAAGCTCGAAAGTTGTGTATCAAGGTAATGATACAAGGAAGACTATTAAATTGCAAACACTGAGAGATCATTTTGAAACCCTGGAGATGACTGACACAGAGAATGTGGACCAGTTCATGACTAGAGTTATGGGAATAGTCAATCAAATCAAACTCATTTGTGAAACTATTACAGATTAAAAGATTGTTGAAAAAATCCCTCGAAGTCTACCCAAGAAATATGACATGATTGTAATAGCCATTCTTAAATCCACAAATTTTATAACTTTCTCAGTAGAATAGTTGACTTGATCACTTTCGGCACACGAAACAAGACTCAAATTGGCAAAAGATTCCATTGAACAAGCACTCAAAGCACAACTCTCTTTTGAAAGAGGTAGAGGATATAGAAGCAACAACAGGCTAGACAAAGGTAGAGGTGGAGGTGGATCAGAACATCATCATGCAACAGAGTAGTGGAGACCTCCACAAAACCAAACTCAGAGAAACAGAACATGGAGAAAATATATTGTTGAATGTTATTACTAGAAGAAATTTGGGCATTATCAACATGAATGCAGAAAGAAACACTCAGATCAACAAAGAGGCAGTGTCCATCTCTCGAACAATGAAGGAGAATCCTCTGAAACAATGTTTCTTTCCTATTATATTTATGAAGGTACTCACAACAAGGACCTTTAGTTGTTGGACAGTGGTTGTAGCGATCATATGCGGATAACAAAAATCTTCACTCATATCAACAAATAGGTAGTGTTCATTTCTCCAACAATGAAGGAGAATCCTTTGAAACATTGTTTCTTTCCTATAATATTTCTGAAGATACTCACAGCAAGGACCTTTGGTTGTTGGACAGTGGTTGTAGCAATCATATGACAGGTAAGAAAAATCTGCTTTCCTATCTTCGTACTTCCATAACATTAGATTTTACCCTTGGAGATCATTCTTGTAGTGAAGTTGAAGGGAAAGGTATTGTCCCTATTCGTGCTAAACAAAATAAGAAGAAATACATACGTGATGTTTATTATGTTCCAGATATGAAGCATAACCTCATTAGTGTAGCTCACTTGATGGAATGTGGTTATGTTATAATATTTGAAGGGAACACATGTTATATCTAAGACAAAACTCCATATAGAAGACTGGTAGAAAAGGTAGAAAAACCCAAGAATAAGATGTTTCCATCGACTTTGATAAGTCAAAATATCTCACAGTCTTTACTCAACAATGTGTCAAGAATAGATGGGTCTCAGCTATATCATTCAAGGTATGGCCACATCCCATTCAAGAGTTTAAGTTTGCTTCAAAAAAATTCAATCATCTCTGGTCTCCTTGTTATGAATGAAAAATATTGTAATTGTGAAATTTGTGTTGTTGAAAAACATAAAAGAGGCAGGTTTCCCACATATTCCTCTTGAGAAAAAAGAGCCTTTAGAGCTAGTCCATTGGTGGGTAGTCTTTAATTTCTAACCTTCATTGATGATTATAGTAAGAAGGTATGGGTGTTTTTGGTCAAAAATAAATCATTTACATTCTCAAGGTTCAAAGAATTCAAGGCAAAAGAAGAAAAACAAAGTGGAAAGCCTTTAAAAGTCCTCAAGTTAGACAAAGGAGGAGAATACAGTTCCAATGACTACAATTTTTTTGTTCACAACAAGGAATCATTATGCAGAATACAAAAAGATATACTCCATGACAGAATGGAGTAGCAGAAAGGAAAAATTAGTTGATCATGAACATGGCCAGATGTATGCTTTGTGAGAAGTTGTTGTCAAAAGACTATTGGGTTGAAGCAATCTCGAAAGAAATGTATCTTCTCAACAGATCTGTAATAACCAATCTCTAAGGTACAATACCTCAAGAATCATGTGATTGAGAAAAGGTAAACTTTAAAATGGGAACCAATATGATTACCCATTTTGTTGAGGAAGCAAAAAATTCAACTGATTTTGAAGAGTGGTGATGCACAAATTTTTTTTTTATTTTTTATTTTTATTTTTTTTATTTTTTATTTTTATTTATTTTTATTTTTATTTTTTTCGGAGCATATTTTTGGCACTTTAAATTTTTTTATGTATCAAATATAAATATTTGTTTTTAAGTGTTAGTGACTTTCATGTTGTTTCTGAAAGATGTTGATGTAGCATTAGCCCTGTTTTTTTAGGGCTTATTTTTTACACTTTAAATTTTCCAATGTATTAAGTGTGGACATTTTCTTTAAATATTACATTTTTTTAATTTTAAATTTTTTTATGTTCGTTTTTAAATCATGATTACTTAACAAATTTTCTAGTTGTTTTATTCCTCTTTCTTTTTTAATGCTGACTACTTAAAAAATTAAATATAAAAAAGGCAAACAAAAAACATAAAGAAAATAAAAGTAAAAAAATTATTGGTTAAATGAT
>APFE031737075.1:83908-100933 GCA_000404065.3 Pinus taeda
TTCAATTTTTTTATTTTTAACTTTATGTTTTCATTATTCTTTTAAAATTTTTATGCTTTTTCAGAGTCATAGTAAAATATTTTACGTCATTATTTCAAAATGTTGAAAATTTATCCAAAACAAAAAAAGTGTAATTCCAACATCAACATAATTCTTTTTTAGTGTGCTTTTTGCACAATTTTTCTCGAAAAAATAGTTTTCACTGACATTTTTAAAACATGTTGAAAATTTACCATAGAAAAAAAAAAGTGTTATTCCAACATCAACACTTTTCGTTTTTAGGACTGTTTTTCATGTTTTTTCTTGGGGGGGTGGGGTTTGGCTAAAGTTCTCATTTAGAGTGTATAGTTCTTGTTTCAAAGTTTACATTGTTATTGTTGGATCAACAACATTTTCATATGTTCGTGTGTAGCTACGAAAGAAACCTGATAGTAAGAGTGAAAGAAATATTTTTGTAGGCTATAGTGAGTAGTCAAAGGCCTACAAACTTTACAATATAGTTACCAAGAATTTTGTTTTAAGAATAAATGTTAGATTTTTTGAAAATAATTGTTTGTCTGATCATGTTGATGAAGCTTCAAATCAGTGTTTTTATCCACCACAACCACCAAGATTATATGTTCAGGAAGATCCATACCATTTTGAAAACGGTAGATCTTCAAGCAATGAATCCACTAATGATTCAACATCTTTAGAAGACAGTCAGAAAACAAGAAGCATAAAAAAAATATATGACTAGGAGCATGTGTTTGACCAACATAATATTTTTGCATTTATTCCATCTCAACCAAACCATTTTGAAGAAGAAGTTAAATAAAATAATTGGGTTGATGCAATGAACCAATAAATTGTTGGCACAGAGAAGAACTATACCTGGGAATCAACTGATATCCTAAGAGATAAAAACCAGAATTGGTGTAAAGTGGGTATATAAGACCAAACAGAATGAAAAATGGGAGATTGAGAAACATAAGGCAAGGTTGGTTGCCAAAGGATTCTCACAACAATTTGGTGTTGGCTATGGTGAAACCTTTGCTCGAGTAGCAAGGTTAGACAATGTTAAAAATATTTTGTCTACAATAGTTCAACAAACATGGGTTTTACAGAAGAAGTCATCCACGAAATCTGTATACCAAAAATCATGAAGGTAAAATTTTTATTGTATGCCTTTACGTGGATGATCTTCTTTATATCTACAATATGATGTTAGAATACTTCAAAGCAACAATGCAAACATATTTTGATATCATTGATCTAGGTGTCATGAAATACTTCTTAGGCATTGAAATTCAACAATCTGTTAATAGCAATTTTGTTGGTTAACAAAAATATGCTACTGATCTCATCTAAAACAAGATGTAGCATCACCAGTTCATCCCTCATTATATAAAAGTCTAGTTGGTAGTTTCTTATATCTCACTACAACTAGACCTAATATCATGTTTGCAGTAAGTTTTGTCTCGAGGTTTATGCAGTCATCTAAGATTTCTCATTGGAAGGTTGCAAAAAAGAACTTAAGGTATACTGCAGGGACCCTAGACTATGGTTTGTTCTACACTCATTCTGAATATTGCTTACTTTCAAGTTATACAGATAATAATTATTCAAGGAGTTTAAATGATCACAAAACCTCAAGGTATGCTTTTCACCTTGGAACCAATATGATTTCACGGGCATCTAAGAAATAATCAATTGTTTCAATATCTTTCACAGAGGTAAAATATGTAGAAAAAAATTCATAAGCTTATCTATCATTGTGGTTGAGAAGATTATTGAAATATCTATCAATTGTTCAAAAGGAGTCAAATCCTATTTATTGTGAGAACAAATCAACAATTTCTTTATCAAAAAATCAAGTTTTCCACAAAAAGAGCAAGAACATTGGCACACGTTTTCATTTCGTCTGTGAGATTGTCAATTATGAGGACATAATATTTGTTTTTTATGGTTCCGAATACCAGCTTGTAGATATTTTACAAAGACATAAGGAAAAAAGGTATTTGAATTCGAAAGAGGGAATTAGACATTATATGTGCCTCTATTTGTAACAGTTGATATTGGGAGGGGATGTTGAGATATTAATCTCATCGTCTTCTGGATGTCATCATATTTGATTATGTTCTCTGCTAGGTGGAATAGACAGTTCGATTTACTTCAATTTATTCAAGTTTCAGTCCATTCATTTATTATCGGTGTTTTCCATGTAATCTATTTAGCTATTTTGAATACTATGAAGAGAAATATCTGATCCACTTTTTTATTTTCATTCCTTCTCATGTATCAGATCTAGTTTGCATAAGACTCCCTGAGAGAGAAACAATGTTAGTGAAGTGATAGAAATAGAGAGAAGAGGTGAGTCTGCATAAGACTCTTTGAGAGAGTAGCAAAAATTTGAAGAAGTTTAAAGAAGCCTCATGCAAAGAAGCAATAGAGAGAAAGCCAATTCTCAAAATATAGATTGTGGAGAAGCTGGAGAAGCGTGGAAATAAAAAAAAAAATACCAATGCACTTGATCTCTTTGCTCAACTCCATTGATCACTGAAAACTTTAGAACTTGTGAAAACAAGTGACTCAGTGCATAGCCTCTATATTGAAAAATGTGCTTACATTTTTTTCATATTAAGAAGCTATCAAACAGAAGTGGCGTATGTGTTGGCTGTGTAAATTTAAAAAAGGTAAAAAAGGCCAGTGTAATGGTCAACAATGACAAGTTGAAGGTCAGCATCAAATATGAGCTTAGTCAAGGATCATTCGAAAATTTTGCCTCAATAGCGGGTTGCGGGTTACCTATGTTTACAACCAAGAAATCATTATTCATTAATTGGCATCCAAAAGTTATAAAGGAAAAACTCTCAACCTCCAATTATCAACAAGCATGTAGAGCCAAAAAATATTGCTTGAAAATTCAAGCACAAATCGTTGTGAAGCTTGAGAAGAAATTTAAAAAATTTGCTCATGCTTGTGAAACTTTTGAAAATGTTTAAGAAAGGGGATGATATTGTTTTAAAATAGGCCACCTGGTTTTTTTTTAACGACTTTGTGGTTTTCATGTATCAAAGGTCATATTTTTAAAATCATTAAGTTACTTATATAAAAGGACATTGTTCATAATAAAAGTGATGATGGCTTGATCACTTTTATTTAAAATAAACCTTTTATTCTTTTTATTTAAAAAAAATCAAAAAATTAATCTAAAAAAAAAAAGCTTGAGCCACACATTTGTGAAGGATTTTTTGTGTAAGCATTGCCTTTTGTAGACCTGTTGTTTTGGAAGCCAAGTAACAAAGAATTCACCACAAAGGCATTTTTTATTGCAGTTAATTATGATCTGTACAATTTGTTTCTCTTCTTGAGACATAGTGATCCAAAGCTCAATAAATAGGAAAATTCAAGAGGCTAAGAAAGTCAAAGCGACACTAAAAGATGCTTGAGAAATTTTTTTATGATGAGAAACAACAGCTAGAATGAATGAAGAAAGGATAGCCAAAGAGGCTTGTGATACCCTTAAGAGGATTTTTCGTGTAATAGGGAGTAATCTAGTTGAAGATGAATAATTTGGTGAATCTCACTGTGCTCAGCCACAAGTCGATGATGAGTGAGGAATTTGCAGAAGAAGCAAAGGAGGAGCACATAGATGCTCATGAATCCCACTATGCACAACTGCAAGTGGATGAAAATTTGGTGATTCTGGCCACAAATATTTTTGATGACAACTTGGTGATTCCAACAATAGAGCTTTTTTATGACAATTTGGTGAATCCAGAGATAGATCTTGCTGATGACAGTGAAGTTTCCATTGGAGAAGAGAGTGTTATGGTTAAGCTAGCAATTCAATTTGTTGATGTTCTATTTGATGAAGATTTGTTACCTCGTGATCTATAGTTGTAGATGATGCAACAAAAACATAGCATCAACACGATTTTATTCAGTGAGAAAAGCCCACTTGAATCTGAAAAACAAGTGGAAAACAACATGTCTGTCGAAGAACATGTTAGTAAAGAAGTAGAAGAGATGAGACAGAGACAGAGATAGAAGAAAATCCAAAGAAGAAATCTTATGAATAGAAAACAGAGATAGAAGCAGAGGTGGTGAATGAAGCGAAATATGAGAAATCTCTCATTACGAAGCAAAAGGAACAAAACCAAAGTGGTTATGTATATGTTTTTACACTTACCATTGATTTACAATGTCACAGAACAAAAAACTATTATGAATAAGAGTTAAAGTTCCTTGAGGCATGACTTGCAACATCATGCCTTGATAAATTCTACATGGAAGCTGCATAAATGAATGTTCAAGACAACTTAGATGATGAAAACATTAATTAAATTTCCACGTATCGGAGTCCTAAGATTTTTGTTTTTCTATTATAAACTTATGTTGCAGCAAATTGATGATGAAGATTGTTGGGTGCAATATAGGGAATATTAAAGAACCAACATTTAATTATGAATCCAGGAGTTCGAGAACTTTTAGGCACAACACTATAAATGCTTGAGAATGACTCCAAAAACCTCCAAAAAAAAACCCTAATTCATCTTTCAAACAACAATTATTACCCACTCTAATCCTACAGTAAAAGGCATTCATTAAAAGTGAAACCATAAACACTAATCTTGCAAAACCATTAACAACCTTCTAAGTTTTAGAAGACAATGCATAAATTCTCATTTCAATTCCTACACTAGATTTGACATTTTGATTAAAATAGAAATAACTTGATTAATCTTGACACTAGCTACTTCACTCATTAACGTATCAACAAAACTATGATTTCAAACGAGATAAATAATCAAAGGCACCAGAAGAACACATGTCCCAATCCAAGCAATCCCACAAGAGAGCTGAAAGGACTCACATAAGACATCAAAACATTTTTGCACAATCTTAATTCTCATTCTCTAATTATTCCAATTCTTGCACTCAGTTCCTGTACTAGGAAAGACAAAAACAATTCCTGTACATGGAAAAATAAAACAACTTTGTTCCCGTACTGAAACATAAAACACTTTGTTCCTGTACCAAAAATAATATTGTGCAACAAACTCAAACTCAACTATTGTGGAAAGAAACCTTGCTTCAGTTAAGATAAAACCCCAAAACTGATCACACTCTCTTTCACTGCTCAATGCGTAAATATCAAGATAAGATGAAGACTTTATCAAATAACAAAGAAAATATTAAACTCATGTGCACAAATAAAAAGGTCACCTCGTCAATGTATTTTTGTTCATAACTTGTTCTGGTTTGATTAATACTATGTTCGAGATAAACTTTTGAGTTTATTAGAGATGCAACAAATATGACTTCACAAAGAAAATATTCAGATTATCTAATCAAAACAATATTATGTTCTTGTACCTGAAATACCCAAGTAGCCAAATGAAAATCTGAAATCAACAAGATCACAAGAATATGACATAATATTTAAATCATGAAATTCTTAGGTGAAAACAAGTCCACTCACATAATTGCACTGTCAAATAATTATATTCACTAGAATAGGGTTTTTCCCTTTCTTGTTGCATATTAAAAATCTAAAAGATAAATTTATCAGTCACCAAGCATGATATAATAAATAACCCCCGTGCAAATCTTCAAACGAATGGTGCACACCATAGAGTAGATCTAAACTTTTAACTGAAGAGATGACTTTGAGAATGAAAGAGAATTTACATATTCAAACCCTTACTTCTACTTACAGTCAATGATATAAATTATTAAATAAAAAGTAAATCTTTGCTTAAAAGTAAAGCCCAAGCATGAACACAAGATCATAAAATTCCAGGTCTGAACCTTTGTCACTCGTTTCAAAAGAAAACACACATGAGCTTATCTGATCGAGCACACCACTTATAAGAAAACTTTCACACAGAAATATTTATCACGTCATTTACTTATCACATAATATAACAGATAGAGGGAGAACAAGCTAGGTTGGTTGACCCCTATCCAACTAGCTCGTTTCCATTTTTAAGGAAAGAGATTAATCTATGAGAATAGAGTTATCATCACAAGAATAGATAAAATGAATGCATGAACATGACATTGATTCTTGATTAATGAAACCTCAGTCTTTAATACATCAAAAGCTTTAGTAGTCCATCTCCAGTTGATCATAGGAAGGCGGGTATAACACCCAACACTCATCTCAACCACATGAGAATACAAATAATTGTTTTCTAGTTATGCTTGGAGCCATAACTTTATTTTTATAATCATTTTCCATCCAATCGTTTGCAAACAATATGGAGATTGTATCCCAACAGTATCTGATGGATGGGAGATCTAGTACAACCATGATCTAGTTGAAGAAACACAAATTTGATACGAATTTTGCAAATCTGGGCATATTTTGGAATTCTACAAAAAACACTTGTTTATAAAACTGTCTCCAGAAACCTTGTGTAACTCTTATACCAATGTGATTCTGAGAAATCTATTTGGAGGAAACCTAATTTGTCATGTTTTCAACAACAACCACTCTTGGAATTTCCTAATTCATCTTCATTTCCTCCTAAATCATGCCCGAAGTTGATTGTTTGGCTACTTTTGCAAATCCGGGATTTACCTGATTTCTCTACATATCCACCTCAAATACCTCTTCCGATCTCCCAAATCATGATGAATTTTAGAAAACCACTCATGTGATAGTCAATTTCCTATACTGGGATAAAAACCCATATTCTGAAATTTTCATATTCTACTTCATCTGCATGAAAATCTAGGAGGAAGTTGCCTATTTGAGGACCATTGTGAATTTGGGGCTGAAGAATTAATTATTCCATAAAAATCCATCGGTATGACCTCGGTACATTTTGACTGATGTGGAGGTGTCCAAACAACATTTTTAACAAAAATATTTCCCAAATTTTCCCGAAAATGTGTCAATGTATGAAAGCCATAAATTTGTTCCTCTCTAGTGCAAGAATGTTTCTCTTTACTGTAGGAACATCTCAATAAAAGATAGTTGCACCTATGATTGTAAAAAAGGATCAAAGATCATTGTAAACGCGTGTTTGTACCACCAACTAGCATTTTCCTTCATGGCAAGCTTGAATGATGAAGTTGTCCACATATACTTGGTACAAGAACCATATGCGATGTAAGAACAAGACAATCTACATTAACAACATTTTAATGAGCATAAATCCTAGAAATGCATGTAAGAGAGTTATTTTTATATAAAAATACAACCCCAGTGCAGATCTTTGCTATTGCGTCAAAAGAATGTAGAAAGAGTTCAGAAATTGCTAAAACTAGGGCATCATATGAATAAAATAGGTGCATTAAGTACAACAATTATGGCACCTAACATTCCCCCACGCCAATCATCTTTTATGTCTTCATGTAAATGCATCAACTGTTATATTGATGTTCCCTTGCGAAAAAACAAAAATTGAACCATAAATGTTCCTACAACCATGTGTAAACAAATTTCCCCTGCTAGATTTGATTGTTCTTAAAGATAATGCATTCTAGTTCATTTCTATACTAGATTATTTATTCATTAAGACCGATCCAAAGAAAGTTTGATACCAGAGATTCTATACAAAAAATGATAAACTGCAAGGATAGCACCTTAATGAAATAGCCATCTATCAAAATTTCCGCAAAGCATCTCAAGGTTGTCCAAATCAGCAAGTCTTCACTTTCAATAGCCTCATTTTTATAAATAGAAGTGACATTATTTGGAAGCCAAGGTATTAAAAGGGATGGGAATAGGGAAAAAGAAATATGGAAAAATGATACCTTCCCAAGGATGACCATCCTACCATTATCCAAGCATATACTTGAAGCTCCTCCTTTTCAAGAAAAGTGAATCACTTGCAGGAAGGGTCCTACATCTATGAAAACCTTCATACTTCTGAAAGATAGAACTCCAAATCACATTACCAAAAGGATCTTAAAGTCATTCTCAGAGACATATGATTAAGAGTTCAAGGAAAGACAAAAAAAACCAAGTAAATTATATTGTAAAATTAACTTTAATACCACATGCATGGTCTTACTACCAGCATGCATCTATAGCCTCGACAAGGATGCATTTTAACCCCATGAAAGTCCTGTGTCCCACTTATTAGATATAAATTCAGAGTCATTTGAAAGAATTTACATTTGTTTTGAAATTAATTAAAAGTCGTTGTCATGGCTTGGTAAACAACTAATGACAGTTCAATTCACAAGAAGTAACAATAATGAACAAGTCACCTCATGATGAGACCTCTTGTCTTCCATCTTCTCAGCCGAAAGCCATTGCCCTAGCTTCGTGACTAGTAGTGGTAATGTCATTCTTGTTAAGACCCATGATCATGGTAGGTCACATCGTAATGAGACCTCCCATCCCTTGATTAATAATTTAAAAATAAATCATGATTATAATTAACCTTAAATAGGTTACTTCATAAGTGGGGAGGAAAATTTGTTCCTTAAGAGCACAGGATGGCGTGAAAAGTTTTTAATTACTAAAATTTATTGGTTGGTCATTCTACCTTAAAGAATGATTTTAAATAAAATATTTTAGATAATGACTGAAAGATTCCTCAAGTTGATCATGCTAGGGTTCTCATGAGAGCTCACTAGGGTTTTATAGGCGTGTTCCACCATAGGAGCAATTTCATCAATACCTTTGAAGAGAAACTTGAAAAGGTTTCTTGGATGACATTTTGTTAGAATGAATAGGTCAAAAGTATGTTTTTATTCTTATGAATGGAAATTATTAAATATAACAATAACAATCCCCCTAACTGACCCAACGAATAATCTTGGCCAATAATCAAAGTCACTTTATAAAATATGATACATTACTAGTGAATTTCTTCTGACAAGTCTTACCACAAATTTACATTATGATAGAAATTCCAATAGTTGTGCCTTAGGAATTGCAATTTTAAGAGTGTTTTTGTAAAAAAAATATTTTAGTTTTTATACTACCCTACCGTAATTTAGAGAAGGGAATATCTCCTTCAAGTGTGGGAGTACTTGCAATGTAGCCATGTGCATAACATAATGCTAAATATACTCACACTCAATTTTAAAGATTAAACTTCAACACATACCAGAGTATGAGAAACTAGTTGCTTTGATTGATATGGTACCAAGAGCTATCCAATGATGAGGGAATAAGATGTGCTAACGACTTCTTGAAACCAAGGTTCAACAAGATCCACATATTTATAATTCTCCAACTCGTACAAATATCCCACAACTTGAGGATAACTTTGTTGGAGGCATGAATAATATGGTGAAGACAATAGACAAATCCCTCAAATTTGGGCTCAAATATTTTCTTTTTATATTGATAAGAATGGTTGAGGGAGATTCTAGGGTTTTGAGCTTCAACAACATTTTTATAATAGGTTTGAATCAAATATATCTCCTCTAATGGTATTTGAATTATATCTTCCCAGGATGAATGTCCTATAGTTATACGAGATGTTTCCAAACTCACCCCTTCCCCTTACCTCGAAGATATATCATTTCATTCAGTAGGGGAATCAATAGGAAGAATAGGTGTTTTATATTTGATATTAGTTTTGGGATTCAACTGCGTTAAGTAAGTCATTCACATATGACCATTTCCATGGCAGATAGTCGTAAGTGACTAATTTCTCATGATTTGAATAGTTCACTTAACACTCATTGCATCGGGTGATGCTCACAGGGGTGAAGAAGTGGGATTGAAACTGGTGAAATAAATCAAATAGCATCAATCATCACCTCTGAGGCTTGCACCCGGTAACGAGGACTTCCCGGGAGATCACCCATCCCAGATCGCCTCTGGCTCAAGCGTACTTCATTGTGGAGTTTTCCCCACAATCAAGCCCACTTAGCTTGCTACCCCATTTGCAAAACCTTGGCAAGTATTGTTGTGCAACATGTTGGTTTAGATTATAGTTTGGGATATTGTTTAGGCTAGGGTTTGGGTTAAGGCTTAGACTAGGATTTGGATTAGGATTAGGATGTTGGTTAAGCTTTGGACTAGGGTTAGGTCTAGTGTTTGAATTAGGTTTAAGGTATGGATTAAGGCTAGGTCTTGGGTTTGGATTAATATATCCACTAGGGTTTGGATGAGGGCTAGGGTATGGATTAGGATAAAGGCTAGGATATGAATTACTGTAAGGGATAAGATATGGATTAGGATAAAGTTGTACAGGTATTTGGGACCATGGAGGAAGATGACTTGGTAGTGCATTGAGAAGAACTTGTGGTTGTCGTTGATGCTCATGTAATTGAATTTGCATGGGAAGCTTCCCTAGAGGGAAGGCTCCAAGCCATTGTTGAGGCCATGGGAATATCTGGTTTGAGGATGAGGTCTAAGGAGAGGACCACTGTGGCCATGAAGTAGGATATTCAATTGGAGGAGGATTATTTTTTTTCATTGAACTACTGGATTATAAATCTCTCTAGAAACCTTCTCAGGATAATAAACATTATTCCAATCTTTAAATGGTGATGGGTTTTGAGTTATACCTGGCAGATGATTGATTCCTTACTTGGTTTCCTGAGTACATCTACTAATCTTGGCAATGATGTGAAATGTTCTCTTACATGAGCCTCTTCACAAATTATGAAAACTTTCAAGCCACTTAGTGGACCCTTTCCAAGGAAGTGTTTCTTTCTACAATTGGCGGAAAATATTAGCAGTTGTTCTTCATCCTTGTTTTGTTCTTCTTGAAAAGCATCCAATTTCTAAATAAAGGATTTAATAATATTATCTTTGTGTTCAATAAAAATATTAAGTTTTTCACTTATGAGTTCATCATTAGATATATTGTACATCTCCGCAACAACATCAAAACTCCTCATTGGAATATTCCTCAAAATACCATTTTCTTTTTCTCAACAAGCCAACCGATATATTCTATCATCACATGGATTAGTATATATAAGGGAGTTCTTTTATCATATTGGAAATGAAAAACCTTAAAACAACTAAGATATGCAGGGAAGAATTAAATTCAAAGAACAAAATCATTAAAGACAAACTAGGTGAAAGGAAAACCAAACGCAACAGGTCACCAAGGTCAATCCCGTAAGCACCTCCCTAGAAAGAGAGCCAAAATGTTGGGTGAAATATAAGGCATATTAATGGATAACCATTTAATTGTCAATCCAGGAGTTCCTGAACTTCGAGACGTAGCATTGGGAATTCCAAAGGATGACTCCAACAACCTACAGAGCAAAACCATAATTTGTTGTGCAAATAATAATTATTATCCACTCTAATCATACAGTCAAAGGCATTCGTTAAAAGTGAAACCATAAACACTAATATTGCAAAACCATTAAAAACCTTACAAGTTCTAGAACATAATGCATAAATTCTGAATTCAATTCTTACACTAGATTTGACAATTTCATTACCAGAAAAAGAACTTGGTCAATCTGAACACTAGCTACTTCACTCGTTAACATATCAAGAAAACTAAGATTTCAAACCAGATAAATAATCAAAGGAACCATACGAAAACATATCTCAATCCAATCAATCCCACAAGAGTGCTTAAAGGAGTCAAACAAGACATCAAAACATTGTTTCACAATCTTAATTCTCATTCTCTAATTATTACAATTCCTATAATGACTTCTCGTAGCACAAAAGACAAAAATAGTTCATGTACTCTATTCCTGTGCTTCGAAAAATAAAACAACTATGTTCATGTACCGAAAAATAAAACACTTTATTCATGTACTAAAAAATAAAATACTTTGTTACTGTACCAAAAATAATATTGTGCAATCTCAATT
This sequence comes from Pinus taeda, assembly GCA_000404065.3. Lineage (NCBI taxonomy): Eukaryota > Viridiplantae > Streptophyta > Pinopsida > Pinales > Pinaceae > Pinus > Pinus taeda. The sequence goes on from APFE031737075.1 coordinate 95,660, forward strand.
AATGTGGAAAGAAACCTTACTTGAGTTTAGATAAAACACCAAAACTTATCACACTCGCTTTGACTGCTCATTACATAAATCTCAAGATAAGATGAAAACTTTATCAAATAACAAAGAATATATTAAACTCCCACGCACAAATAAAAAGATCACCTTGTAAATATATTTGTGTTCATAACTTGTTTTGGTTCGATTAATTTTGTGTTTGAGATAAACTTCTGCATTTATTAGAAATGTAACAAATATGACTTGACAAAGAGAATCTTCAGATTAGTTAATGAAAATAATATTCTGTTCCTTTACCTGAAATACCTAAGTAGCTAGATGAAAATATGATTTCAACAGGACCACAAGAATACGACGTAATACATAAATCATGAATTTCTCAAGAAAAAACAAGTCCACTCGCATAGCCACTTTGTCAAATAATTATATTCACTAGAAAAGAGGTTTTCACCTGCTTGTCACATATAAATGATAAATTTATCAGTCACCGAGCAAGATCTAATAAATAACCCCCCTACAAATATTCACTCAAACAAACTATGTGCACCGCATAGTAGATCTAAACTTTTAACCGAAGAGATGACTTTGAAAACGAAAGAGAATTTCCATATTCAAACCCTTACCATAGCTTATAATAAACAAAAGAAATCATTCAATAACAAATAAATATTTTCTTAAAACTAAACCCCAAGCATAAAAACAGAAACATAAAATTCCAGATTTGAACCTTTATCCCTCATTTCAAAAGAAAACAGACAAGAGCTTATCCGATCAAGCACACCACTACAAGAAAACTTTCACACATAAATATTTATCACATCATTTACTTATCACACAATGTAATAGGTAGAGGGAAAACGAGTTGGGTTGGCTGGGCTCTAGCCAAACAACTCGTTTCCCTTTTTAAGGAATCAGATTAGTTTATGAGAACAAATTATCATCACTGAAAATATATAAAATGAATGCATGAACCTGACATTGATGTTTGATTAATGAAAAGCCTATCTTTAATACATCAAAATCTTCAGTAGTCCATCTCCAGATGATTAGAGGAAGGGGGTATATACCCTAGAATTCAGATCAACTGCATGAGAATATAAAGAATGGATTTCTAGCTAGGCTTGGAGCCCTAACTCTGTTTTTATAATCTTTTTATATTACAAGTGTGGCTTTAGATAAGCCAATCCTTTGCAAACAATATGGATATTGTGTCCCAACAATATTTCATGGATGGGAGATCTAGTTTAGCCATGATCCAATTGAAGAAACACAAATCTGATACGACTTTTGCAAATCTGGGCATATTTGGGAATTATGAAATAAACTATATTTTTTATAAAACTATCTCAAAGAACATTGTGCAACTCCTATACCAAGGTGAATCTAGGAAATTTGTTTGGAAGCAACCTCACTTGCTATGTTTTTAACAACAACCTCACTTGGAATTTCCTCATTCATCTCCATTGTCTCGTAAATTTTGATTGAGGTAGACAATTTGGTTACTTTTGCCAATCTGAGTTTTCCTTGATTTCTCCACAAATCTGCCTTAAAGACCTCTTCGGATCTCCCAAACTGTGATGAACTTTGGAAAATCACACGTGTTTTACTCAATTTCCTATACTGGGTTAAAAGCCCATGTTCTGTAATTTTCATATTCTACTTCATCTGCATGAAAATCTAGGAGAAGTTCCCTGTTTGAATACTACTATGAATTTGTGGATGAAGCATTAATTATCTAATAAAAATCCAGCTGTACGACCTCGGTGCATTTTGGCTAATGTGGAGGTGTCAAGACAAAATTTTGAACAAAAACATTTCCCAGATTTTCCGAAAAAATCACTGATGTATCAAAGTCTAAATTGGTTTCCCTCTAGTGGAGGAACACTGCGCTTTAGTGTAGGAACAAGTCAATAAAAGATAGGTGCACCTATGACTGTCAAAAACGATCGAAGATTATTTCAAATGTGTGTTTGTGCCACCAACTAGCATTTTCCTTCGTGGCAAGCTTGAATGATGAACTTGTCAACATATACTTGGTGCACGAACCCTATGTGATGTAGGAACAAAAAAATATACATTAACAACATTCTAATGGGCACTAATGCTAGAAATGCTTATAATGAAGGTATTCTTATATAAAATACAACCCAGGTGCAAATCTTCGCTATTGCATTAAAGGAATGTAGAAAGAGTTCAAAAATTGGTAAAACAAGGGCATCATATGAATAAAATAGGTGCATTAATTACAACAATTTTGGGGCCTAAGAAAGATCTCACAACAATAGATGACATGTGGCAGTAGTTCACATATAAACCATTTTTTGAAGAAGTCTAGGACATACTTAGACAAACCTGAACAATAGAAGCCTTGCACCAACAAATGAAGAAACAAATGTTTGAAAGATACAACAAGAAGAAAATGCTAAAGCAATTTAAAGGCTACAGGATTTGGAAGAAGAAAAGAAGAAAAATAAATGTAGTTGAAGTGAATTTTTTAAATTGTAAACCTCGCTAAGACATAGGTCAGTAAACATGTTAATTAAATTTTTATGTTGTTGTAATTATGGGGAATGTTGGAGAATATAATTCAAACCATATGCTAGTTGTCGAAATCGTTTATCCAAGTGTCCTACTTCAATTTCACTTAATCCGATTTAAATTAGTCATTTATTATTAATGTCTCCAATATATTTTTATTTAACTAATTACGTTGTAAGGCGTTTCCCTCTGAAATAAACTCTCCTCTCTGCTTACCTGTCACCTTGTAAGCCACACAATTATATGTTAGACGATTGCAACAATTTCAGCCGTTGATCGTTGATTCCAAGGGGTTGCCGAAACGGTTTGGTGTTTCACAGGTCGAATAGTTTCATCCGCGCAGTTGCTGCCATAGCCGATGGGATTCTGGGCTTCGTTAGCGTATGCTTCCTTCTCCTCAGTGGCAAGTTGAAAGAACACCTTGCCCGCTGCTTGCACTCGAGCAATAATAGAGTCAGGGATGCCATGATTAATAATCTGGAAGAAACCCCAATTCTCTGAAGCCCTTGAAATTTGTGCAGCAATGCTGACATATTGATTCTTGCAGAAATGATCATGTTGCTGGGGGATGAATCATAGCTGTAAATCGATAATGGGAACCTGGAACCTGTTAGGATCCTCATGGGTTTTCTCCACTGATATCACGTACTGGGGTGGAACCGTTTGGATTCCACTGTCTGCCAACGTCTACACTCGCTTAAACGCCCAATTTTCCAAAGCCATCTCTCTCAGCACACAAGTTTATGTTGAATGTGCAATTCAGAGCTTCTCTTTGAGCAGATACGGAGAGCGGATAAGCGTTGAGCGGAGGGTATCTTGCTCAGCTATGTGTTGCCATGCTATGGGAGAAAAATGACGGTATCTCCGTGGGTACTGTGAAGTTTCACACCACGGTTATAACACATATTGAGGACCTGCAACTAACAGAATTTTATTTTCAATATTCAATGAAAGGATTGGATAATATCTAACTATTCTTCTGCAAAATATAACCTTACTCTTACTTTTACTTTCACTTTTAGCCTAAATCTTCTCAACATCACTGACCTTTGGTAGTTATTTCTTTCACCACAGTGGGACTTACATGGGATTTTCGTCCGAATGTTCTTACATCACTGACCTCTCGCAGTCGTTGCATTCACAACAATGGGACTTACCACCAAGTACTGAGGATGTTCCCATCTGAGTGATCCAAACACATACTCCCCACCAAAGCTACTTGTCGCTCTTAATATCACATTGAACGATTTCTTTTCCCCGAGCTTAGAGAACTCAAGCTTTTCTGGTTCCACTGAAACTAAAACCCAAGGAGGATATTCAACCTTTGCTTTGTAAGTTGCAGGTCCTTTTGCCACATTTGTCACCCTTCTTTTCACAGTCACAGATCCTTTCAGTTTTGAGACCGTGATGGAAGGATAGTTGAAGTCATGTATCTTATGTTGGCCTGCTGGACATGAGAATGCCTTTCCTGTAATGGCTTTCATCTGCCTTGAATTATAATTCAAACTGCATAAGAAACTGTAGTAGTCTTCCATTTCTAGATCATAGACGAGGCCAGGATTTCCCACAGCATTCGAATTAACATGACCTGCGCCATAGTTAAAAAGACCTGCTATTTGCCGTGATGCATTCTTGATTGGCTCCTTGGTGTTGTCCATTCTTGTAGCTGTAATTCACAAATGAAACCAGTTTAACATCTAATTGTATTTTATTCATTGAGCTTGCTCATATATGTTTCATCAATTTTTTCGGGAGATGAACCACAGAACCACATTTTATGGGTTGAATTGTTGACAGGAAAAATGAATACGGAAAATGAATTCCAAATCAATTTTAATCATAGAAAGTCCTTGTTCAGAAATATTTGGGAATTAGATAGAATATACTTTCCATCATTTTTTTTAAAAAGGTTATCAGTTCAAAACCCTGTGCATTAAAAAAATAAAAGAAAATTATCTAGACTATTTTGAATCTGGTTTGTTAGACAGATTATTTAATCATCTCATAGCTAAAATAAATGTGGAAAAACATCTATTGAATTTCAAAGTCAAGAACCCAAAAGAAATATAAATTTACCATAATAAATGAATAAATAGCTAGATTTATATACTTGTAGTCATAATGGCAGATTTGATGGCTGCTGGGCTCCAATCAGGATGTGCTCCCTTTAATAAAGCAGCAACTCCAGCAACATGTGGGCATGCCATAGATGTGCCTGAAAGTACATTGAAAGGGACATGTCTATTATCGGAGGTAAGATCAGTTACTGGTGCTGCTTCTGAAAATGCTGCAAGGATGTTCACCCCTGGAGCTGTAATATCAGGCTGCATGGGAGAAACAATTAAGAAGTTTCTTTGCAATAATTGCTGTCTTTGACAATGGATATATCATGATGTAAACACTACTTGTGGGGAATGGACTATAACCTTGAGTATGTCAGGAGTAATCTGATTTGGCCCTTGAGAAGAAAATTTTGCCATCACCGGAGCTGGCTTTATATTTAACTTAGTTCTTGCATCAATAGAAGCCAGAGGGGACCTGAATGAGCATAGTTTAACTGCAAATTAGGATTTTCATGTATGTACTTTGTTGACTACAAACCTTTTTAACATGCTCCTAACGGTTACATTTAATTTACTTACACACTCTAAATATATTTCAAATATTTTGAAATCCGATAAATAAGAATGAAATTAGGAAACCAATTGGTTAATCACTGCTCCATCATAT
>APFE031737075.1:104330-141975 GCA_000404065.3 Pinus taeda
TCTGAAATCAACTCTCCTCTCTGCTTACCTGTCATCTTGTAAGCCACACGATTATATGTTAGACGATTGCAACAATTTCAGCCGTTGATCGTTGATTGCAAGGGGTTGCCAAAACGGTTTGGCGTTTCACAGGTCAAATAGTTTCATCCGCGCAGTCGCTGCCATAGCCGATGGGATTCTATGCTTCGTTAGCGTATGCTTCCTTCTCCTCAGTGGCAAGTTGAAAGAATGCCTTGCCCACTGCTTGCACTCGAGCAATAATAGAGTCAGGGATGCCATGATTAATAATCTGGAAGAAACCCCAATTCTCTGAAGCCCTTGAAATTTGTGCAGCGATGCTGTCATATTGATTCTTGCAGAAATGATCATGTTGCTGGGGGATGAATCATAGCTGTAAATCGATAATGGGAACCTGGAACCTGTTAGGGTCCTCATGGGTTTTCTCCACTGATCTCACATACTGGGGTAGAACTGTTTGGATTCCACTGTCTGCCAACGTCTGCACTCGCTTAAACGCCCAATTTTCCAAAGCCATCTCTCTCAGCACACAAGTTTATGCTGAATGTGCAATTCAGAGCTTCTCTCTGAACAGATACGGAGAGCGGATAAGCGTTGAGCGGAGGGTATCTTGCTCAGCTATGTGTTGTCGTGCTATGGGAGAAAAATGGCGGTCTCTCTGTGGGTACTGTGAAGTTTCACACCAAGGTTATCAGACAGATTGAGGACCTGCAACTAACAGAATTTTATTTTCAATATTCAACGAAAGGACTGGATAATATCTAACTATTCTTCTGCAAAATATAATCTTACTCTTACTTTTACTTTCACTTTTAGCCTGAATCTTCTCAACATCACTAACCTCTGGTAGTTATTGCTTTCACCACAGTGGGACTTACATGGGATTTTCGTCCGAATGTTCTTACATCACTGACCTCTCGCAGTCGTTGCATTCACAACAATGGGACTTACCACCAAGTACTGAGGATGTTCCCATCTGAGTGATCCAAACACATACTCCCCACCAGAGCTATTTGTCGCTCTTAATATCACATTGAACGATTTCTTTTCCCCAAGCTTAGAGAACTCAAGCTTTTCTGGTTCCACTGAAACTAAAACCCCAGGAGGATATTCAACCTTTGCTTTGTAAGTTGCAGGTCCTTTTGCCACATTTGTCACCCTTCTTTTCAGTTGCACAGAACCTTTCAGTTTTGAGACCGTGATGGAAGGATAGTTGAAGTCATGTATCTTATGTTGGCCTGCTGCACATGAGAATGCCTTTCCTGTAATGGCTTTCATCTGCCTTGAATTATAATTCAAACTGCATAAGAAACTGTAGTAGTCTTCCATTTCTAGATCATAGACGAGGCCAGGATTTCCAACAGCATTCGGATTAACATGACCTGCGCCATAGTTAAAAGGACCTGCTATTTGCCGTGATGCATTCTTGATTGGCTCCTTGGTGTTGTCCATTGTTGTAGCTGTAATTCACAAATGAAACCAGTTTAACATCTAATTGTATTTTATTCATTGAGGTTGCTCAGATATGTTTCATCAATTTGTTCGGGAGATGAACCACAGAACCACATTTGATGGGTTGAATTGTTGACAGGAAAAATGAATACGGAAAATGAATTCCAAATCAATTTTAATCATAGAAAGTCCTTGTTCAGAAATATTTGGGAATTAGATAGAATATACTTTCCATCATTTTTTTTAAAAAGGTTATCAGTTCAAAACCCTGTGCATTAAAAAAATAAAAGAAAATTATCTAGACTATTTTGAATCTGGTTTGTTAGACAGATTATTTAATCATCTCATAGCTAAAATAAATGTGGAAAAACATCTATTGAATTTCAAAGTCAAGAACCCAAAAGAAATATAAATTTACCATAATAAATGAATAAATAGCTGGATTTATATACCTGTAGTCATAATGGCAGATTTGATGGCTGCTGGGCTCCAATCAGGATGTGCTCCCTTTAATAAAGCAGCAACTCCAGCAACATGTGGGCATGCCATAGATGTGCCTGAAAGTACATTGAAAGGGACATGTCTATTATCGGAGGTAAGATCAGTTATTGGTGCTGCTTCTGAAAATGCTGCAAGGATGTTCACCCCTGGAGCTGTAATATCAGGCTGCATGGGAGAAACAATTAAGAAGTTTCTTTGCAATAATTACTGTCTTTGACAATGGATATATCATGATGTAAACACTACTTGTGGGGAATGGACTATAACCTTGAGTATGTCAGGAGTAATCTGATTCGGCCCTTGAGAAGAAAATTTTTCCATCACCGGAGCTGGCTTTATATTTAACTTAGTTCTTGCATCAATAGAAGCCAGAGGGGACCTGAATGAGCATAGTTTAACTGCAAATTAGGATTTTCATGTATGTACTTTGTTGACTACAAACCTTTTTAACATGCTCCTAACAGTTACATTTAATTTACTTACACACTCTAGACATATTTCAAATATTTTGAAATCCGATGAATAAGAATGAAATTAGGAAACCAATTGGTTAATCACTGCTCCATCATATTTCCAAATATTTTAAATATATTTCATCCACTTCCAACATGTTTATAAAAAAACTATAAAAATCTAGACTCCTACACTGTTGATTTGATGTAGTCAAAAACTACTCAGCCATCCCATTTCCAAATTTTCTAGAAATATGCAATCCACTTTTAACATCTGTATAGAAAACTATAGAAACCTAGACTCCTACACTGTTGATTTGATGTAGTCAAAAACTTCTGCTCCATCCTCTGCATGCAAATGTGTGGCAGGAAGAGAATATGTTTCTAAAAGAATGTCTCGTTCGGTTTTGGGTCCATTGCAGATAATCATGCCTACTCCTCCTGCTGTACGAACTGTTTCACCTTTCTCGAGTAATTCATTGTCACCACGCAGGCAGGCAACAATTTTTCCTTTCACCTTTTCTGGATCTAGAGCACCTTGGAGGCAGAGTTGTCTGCAACATTATTCTCATTAGAAATGTTGAAACTCATCGCTATAAAGAGTTGCTTCTTTTCATCTATTTAAATAACCATAATACTAATCTAATTTTAAGTTTACAGTGAAGATACACATTTTCTGAATTTATGTCCATAGCAAATTTAAGTGAATATCTCAGAATTTGATGGTCAGAGTAGGGGTCAAACAACAAAATCCCTTATTTGCGAAACAAAAAATGCCCTCTATATACTTAATCCAAATTTTAATTCTTTCTAACAACATCTAGATTAGCTATTTCTGTTTGGTCTGAAAATTATGAAAATGGGTAAGTATGTAGCATACACATCATTTTCCTTTGCATGTGGAGCTCTGACATCAGCTGATGATACCAATGGATACATTTTTCCCTTCGGCAGTTGGAACTGGGATAGGCTTAGCCCCTGGTATTATAATGGAAGGGATCAGATTCATATATCAAATTCCATCAGATAGGTTAGCTAAAATTTGATATGAGGTAAAGAGATAAGGTATACTCACTATATATTTTCTGTTGTTTCCAAGAATAGCATGTGAAGGATATTGTCTATCAATGGTGCTTGCTGCCACAGTGATGATCCATGGTGCCACATTTACAACTGTCAAGGGATCTGGACCATCATTTCCAGCAGAACAGACAACTACCTTTCCTCTCTGGACAGCATGGAATGATCCAATGGACACACTACTTTGAAAATAATTAGGAGAAAAACCTCCCAGAGAAATGGAGAACACATCGACCCCATCATGCATCCCCACATCGAATGCTGCAAGGATATCTGCATCATAGCAACTATAGTCACCGTTATCATCAGGCCAACAAACTTTGTAAGTTGCAACTCTGGCATGAGGAGCTCCTCCTTTTGCAACCCCTTCTGCATGTCCATATAGGCTTGCATTTCTCACAAAATTCCCACCCGCTGTGGACAGAGTATGCGTTCCATGTCCACCTCTGTCTCTGGGAGAAAAAAATTCGCCTGTTGCAGAGAAATTCAAACCTCCATATGCAGCATAAAATCCATTGATGAAGTATCTGGCACCAATCAGTTTCTTGCAGCACACAGCACTTTGGAAAGTGATACTTCTATATTACTGTGAAGAGTGCCTATTTTAATCTCAACATTTTCAATCGGATTTGAACTCAAAACTTAATAAGTATTAAATTTCACACAAACAAAATTAAATCTGACACAAACTATAATATCTTTACGAATCACAAATTTCATACAAGAATTTTATAACCTTCACATTTTTCTTCACAATTTGTTCTTTTGTTTCTATTTATAAAATTTGAATCTAAAACCTAATAAGAACAAAACCTCACACAAACCATAATATTTTTACAAATTTGTTATAAACTTAACAGAAACAAATTTAAAATCAAGAACAATAAATTTATAACCCAACCAAAAACCTTCAAAATCCTTAAGGTAAAAAAAGGTGGAAAAGAAAATGAAATACTTGGTCGTAGGGACTGTGTTTCGGCCTCATAAAGACACCTTAGGGTCAAAACTATAAAATGTGAAGTCACATTAAGAACCTTTACATTAAAAATATGTAAAGGAAGATTTAAGTATTTGGTTGTAAAGAAGATTCTCCATTTAAGTATTTGGTTGGAAAGAAGATTCTAGTATTTGCTTATAGGGACATCGTTATTTGGATTGGGCTTTGTTATGCAGGAAGCCTATATTAAAACTAATAAAGGATTACAACTGGAAATTACATTGAGAAGTGCCATGCATATTAATCAACATACCTGTTACATTGAGCATTAGTAAATTTTGTTCCATTTTGACAAATGCCCCTCCATCGAGAAGGAATAGGTCCTATACCTGTGTCTCTGAAGCTTGCAGATTCAGGCCATACCCCTAAAACCAGAAGAACAATAACACGAATATTTAACACCACCAACAAAATTAAAATTATCTTAATGTATCTTATCAAGCATACACTGAACTTTTTTTAGATTATTGGGGAGCTAGTAGCTACCAGTATCCAGGTGAGCAACTATAACATCTTCCCCAAATTTTGCTTTTCTCCATAGTGACTGCATAGGAATATTTTCATTCTCAGATTCTCCAGCGCCTTCTTCTAATCCAAGGAATCCCCATGAACGAGTTGTGTGTAGACTACTTGCTCTGTTAGGAAATACAGATATTACCTGAGGGAGTTCTGACAACAGCAACAACATCAATTCAGTTAGTAAAAATCTTAAATTTTGTGTCTACGAACTGTGCAAACTATGGTTTAGTGATAAGTAATTCACCTGAAAGAGCAAGAGCTTCTTCTTCTTCCAGAGTAGCAGCAAAACCATTCAAGCTTCTGGTGTATGAGTAGAAGATAGCGTCCTTGGCTCTCTGCTTGCTGCAGATTTTTATAGATATTTCAAATTCAAATTTCCTAGGTTATCCAAAATACAAGCCAAAAATATATTTTAACTAATTATCCCATTTATCAATGGATTGATGGATGCACCATTACTTTCCTATTAAAGATTGCAGAAAATTGAAGATTCCATTTATCCATGGATTGATGCATGCACGATTACCTTAGTAATACAGATACCAGAAGCTGATGGTGAGAACTCCTAAATCCTCAGTATGAAGTACTCAATCATCCACCTAATCCATTATACTTTATCACTAATTTATCATAAAATTTATTATTAAATTATCTTTTTACTGATAGAGCAGTATATTGTTAAAATATTTCTTTAGATTTCATTAGTTCAAATCTTACTAACCCAATACAAACCAAAGTCAATTACCTATTCCATTATTTTCACACATATATAATTAAAGTATGTAAAATCAAAGAAATACAAATTTTTAAAATACACTGGAACTAATTATCCCATTTATTCATGGATGGATGCACTATTACCTTCCTATTACCTTCCTAATACAGATCCCAGAAGTTCATGATGAGAATCAGCTACCAGTTGGTGTTGTAGATTCTCGTCATACTGTCCTCCCAAGTACACCACATAGGACTGTAACAGACAAAATAATGATCAATAAATTATTCCCACCATTAGTTAAAAAAATAGAAACGTGATAAAAATATTAATTTAAAGTAAAAGTAAAAGTAAATCTGGTTGAAAATATAACGTTGGTTGACAACGTAACACTCCCTTGATCCCATCAGGTACCATTCCCCTAGTTTTTGAGTGATCTTGATTTTTCACCATCCTCTTGGAATGTGTTTTCTACATATGATTTGAGAAACATACCTCCCTTGATCCCATCAGGTACCATTCCCCTAGTTTTTGAGTGACCTTGATTTTTCACCATCCTCTTGGAATGTGTTTTCTACATATGATTTGAGAAACATACCCCAAAAGAGGCTGCCCAGTCCAAGAGGTTGCTATTCTACCAAAATGGCCTGGCCCTTGCATTGGGTTTTACTCCTTTGAAACTGATACAGTTTGGTGGGGCAGATCCAGGCAAATCATCTAACTTTTAAACTCGATAAGTTGTAAAATCTCTATCTGTTCCACAACGTGTGTACTTCTTGTTTCTATAATGTAATAAAAAGTGCAGTAAATTGCAAATTCAAGTGTTTGCAATACCAAGTTTGATGGTTTGTTGCTTTTCATTTGGAACACAGTTATTAACCTGCTTTGCTTTCATATGAAAATGTGTCCTTCTGAATTCATGAGTTAAACACGAATATGAGGTTTTGCAATAATATTAGACTTTAGGATCATCATAAATATCCTTGGTTGTGAATGACACTTCAAATGAAACAGTCAGTGATTGATAAAGTTGCGCTAGTTGTAGGAGTCAAAAGTGCGACATGCAAGATCATAATAGAATCAGAAAAACTGGGGTATAGAGGAAAAACTGCTGGTTTATGACTACATTCACATGGAAGCTTGGCAAATGCCTATTATGGTGGGTTCTTTTGTTCTCTTTTTTCCATTTCATGTATATCTGCAGGAAATCTCGTTCAATTCGTTTCTGCAGGGTTGTTTTTTATTTTTTTACAAAGATAGCCCTTCAATCGCTTGCATATTATGAGTTTCTTATGGATTCCACAATCTCCCCTCTTTAGCTACTGTTGGTAATCACACGCCTGCATATTATGAGTTACTAAATAACCAAATTCTCAACATACCTTGCCATTTCCACACTAGCCACTTACGGATTTTCAAACATCAATGTTTAGATAATAAATAATGGTTTGGCATAAAAAAACATAGACATTAACACCAAAAATAATAATAATCACATGAACCTACTGAGAAAGCGGAAACACATAAGCTATCATCTTCACATTGGATATTTTAGAGAAAGGCAATCTCGAGTACCACGATCAAATAAAGAAACAAGAGACTACGGGAGAAGTGAGTGTTAATTTTTAAAATTTTGATATAAACATTGGTTTTCAAGAGAAATTGCAATTAACAATGTACAAATCAATGAATACATAATTACCAATTAAACTTTTAAGTCATGTTTTAAAGGTGCAATTAATTTGAGCTTTCATCTTGTCATTCAATTGATTGACACTGAATATTAAATATAAGATAAATATATAGGAGTAGCATGTAGGTGTTAGTTTTATAAAGAAGATTCTTTTTATTATTAAAAAAATATAGATAGTTCGTTTCATTTTAAAGGGTTATAAATATGAGTTATAAATACAAGACTTGAAAGGTTGTAAATATTTGAAGTGTTGTAAATATGAGTTATTAATTGTTTTTACTCAAAACCTGATAAATAGCAATTTAGCAATTTCTTTTTAATTGAGTGGCTGAAATTCATGTTTCTTTAGGTTGAAGGTAAACACACTAAAGTGGGAAAAAATGTGATGCCAGTGATTAGAGGGATTGTCATCATGGGGTGATAAGAAATTTAATATTCCAAGAAAAGGAGGTAGTAGTAGACTCTAAATAAATTAGCAATGCAACAACATAAATGTTTGCAACAAATTTAGAGAGATCCACCTTGTTGAATAATGCACACACCACATCGATAATGGATTTCAGCACTTTATGCCTTACGGCGTTTTCTTTGCAACATCTGGTGCAAATGCTAGTTAGTAATATTGAAAAACACATTTCTATGAGCCACTATTTTCATTCTTTATCAAAGCTAAATGTCCTTGGCTACCCTAGCTTGTTATGACAACATAGAAAGCACCTCAAAGAGCATGCCAAAGTTATTTATGAGTACACATCAGTTACTTATTTCAGAAGCTAACTCGCAACAAACGTGGGTATGGCTTTCATCGCCTTCCAATCATGGAGACGTGTCAGCGATCGCGGCATTGCACGCAGAAAATGCTTCCAGATTCACTGCCATCACAAAAATAAAAGAACAAATTTAAGAGATTCCCGATTGATATATGTAGAGGCCATTTCTCTTCAACGCTACAATCTAACATTCATGATGAGATTAATTATAAAAGATAAATTCATAGAAACAATATAGAAGCTTGGGTTAGGAGATACGCAGCAAGCGGGTACCTGTGCTCCTTCAGGGAAAAGGAAAAGAACAGTGAGAGGGGCACAAAACAAATAGATTGTTTTATTGCTTTCAATTACACCAACACACCACAAAATCACATCATGTACTTATTAGTCCCTGCCTGGGACTATTATTATTCGCATCGACGTTGACTCGTTATTAATTCAAGTTGACCAAAGCATTTTAAGTGATGTTTTTCTTTTTTATCCAAACTTTTATTTTCGAGCTTTGCTGTTATTTTGCTTTTATCCAAAGTTTTAAATTGGAGGTCTTATTGCCGGCCAAATTTCCTTATCCAAAGTTTTTGGTTGCCCTTCTGTATCCATTATAGAATTATTTTCTTTAAAACTTAGGATAACCAACAATGAATCGAGTTTAACCAATTTACCTGTTCTCCCGATATGCGCTCAACTGAATTTATCCTAAGTTCTCCTAACAGCATCAACGTTTGGACATTTGTTCATTTGCATGTTGACCACCTGTCAGAGCAATGGCTCGCACCTTGAGCGTCATCGATGGATTTCTGTATATGGATCTGATCTGATAGAAATTCAGTGTCTGAATCTTGTCTTTTTGGATCACAGGGGCGAGCTTTCATGCAGGACTTTTTAGCTTAAATTTTTTGAAATTGGCAGAGAATTGAACTTAACAATGGAAGCCAGCGCTGGCTTGGTTGCTGGTTCTCATAACAGAAACGAGTTCGTGGTCATCCATGGACATGAGGAGGTCGGAAATTTATACAGGACGTTGGTTTTTCGTAGGCATTGTGAGTTACATTCGGGTTGTTGTGCTGATTTTAAATTTGAGACTTAGAAAATTTGTTTTCTTGTGTTGCATTGCAGTCGAAGCCTTTGAACACGTTGAGTGGCCACGTCTGCCAGATTTGTGGCGAGGACATCGGGCTTAACACGGACGACGAGCTGTTCGTTGCCTGTAATGAGTGCGGGTTTCCTCTCTGTCGGCCGTGCTATGAATACGAGAGACTAGAAGGAAATCAGTCGTGCCCGCAGTGCAATACTCGTTACAAGCGTCAAAAAGGTTATTTTTTGCTCTGCAACTTTTTAAAATTTTATGTTGAATTTGGACGTTCTCGGCAGCTTTGTAGCATTGGTTCAGGTTGAATTTGAACATTCTTGACAAATTTATTATACTTCATGTCGGATTCTTGAAAAGTTCTAATTTGATGTCGAATCTGCATGGTTTCCCCTGTATGAAAGTACGATTCAAACTAAATTTCCTAGTTCATGTTACATTTCAACGTTCTTTGCAAATTTATTCTAATTCGTGTCGAGTTCTTCAAAAGTTTGTAGAGTTTATGCTGAATGTGCACGTTCTGGACAGTATGAAAGGATAACCCATGTTAGCTTTGCAAATTTGGGTTGAATTTGAACGTTCTTGATAAATTTAGTTTAATTCGGGTCGAGTTTGCTTTTGTCAAATTTACCGTCGAATTCAAATCGAATTTGCCATTTCTTGACCAATTTACCGTCCATCGTTCTGCATTTGCACATTCATGGTAAATTTAGCACGATTTATGACTTTAATGATGCGAATTTGGTCATATGGTACGGCATTTGCAGGGAGTCCAGTGTGGAAGGTGACGATGATGAAGAAGACGTTGATGACATATAACATGAATTTAATGTGGAGACTCAGCAAAGAAACATGCAGTAGATCACCGAGGCGATGCTCCACGGACGCATGAGCTATGGCCGAGGTCCCGACTACGAAAATTCGCAGATTGCTCATAATCCAGAGCTTCCTCCACAGATTCCTGTACTTGCAAACGACCACTCGGTACTAATCAATGCCCTGAATTTTCTTTGACGAAATTTCTGGAGAATGCATAGAATTTGATTAAGTGTTAGAAAATCTTGCCGCAATGCATAAAATTGGCTTTTACAAATTCTATCTTTGCATTTGTTGGAAGTAATAAACATTTAGAAATTTGTTTGAAGTCATAATCAAATGGTTTTGACACAAGATGCAAGAGAGGTCCTAAAAAATACAAAATTTGTGACAAAGAAAATGAGTCAGGATGCTTTTTAACAAATTCCAGAAATGTATTTAGAATTTAATCGAATAATTCGTTGCAAATGCTTAAGTTACACCAAGAGATAGAAAAATTGCTTCCGGGGTTTTGATAGACTGAATAATTCAAAAATAAATTAAAACAAAAGCAGAACGCGGAAAATAAATTTATGCAAGTATGGACATTTGTGTTTGAAATTTAAAAGAATAGGTACAAAACGCAGGGAGTTCAACGCAAATGCTTGAAGCTTGGAATGATGATATTTGTCAAATGGCATTAGTTGTTGAATTAAGGTTGTGAGTGGGGAGATTCCAACGTCATACTACGCAGACAACCAATTGCTTGCCAACCCTGCAATGCTGAAGCGTGTGCATCCAAGCTCCGAGTCGGGTAACAATTGGCTTCATTTCTGTTAATTTTTATCGAATTAATTTAATTCTACTTGGAAATTCAAAATTTCGAACACTGTTGAGTATTGGAATGTGTCGCTTTGAAACAGGGAGTGGGAGTGGAAGGATCATCATGGATTCAAATAGGGATATTGGTTCTTATGGCTTTGGGAACGTGTCTTGGAAGGAGCGAGGTGATGGTTATAAATCGAAGGAAAACAAATCAGGCCAGTTGGATATGACGGAAGGGAGATATCAATATAATGGAGGGTTTGCACCAAATGAGCCTGAAGATTATATTGATCCCGATATGCCAATGTAAAAACTCTGTTCTGCTCTCTTTTGGGCTGCATGATTGAATGTTTTGAGTTTGTTCGGAAAGATCAAATTCTTCAATTTTCAACGTTTGATGATTCTAAGCTTGAACGTTGTGCTTAGAAGCTTTGATTTTGCTGCAGGAGCGATGAAGCAAGGCAGCCACTGTCCCGAAAAGTGCCAATTCCTTCAAGCAAAATAAATCCATACCGAATGGTCATTGTAATTCGACTAATAGTGCTGGGTATTTTTCTCTGCTATCGTCTCCTGAATCCAGTGAAGAATGCATATGGGCTCTGGGCCACTTCTATTGTTTGTGAAATCTGGTTTGCCTTGTCATGGATTCTTGATCAGTTTCCCAAGTGGTTACCTATCAGTCGTGAAACGTATCTTGATCGACTGTCATTAAGGTATCTTCGACATAAACACCAGTACTTGGTATCAACTCATGCCGTAAATTGTAATAAATGAACGGGAATTATTTTGGAAATGCCAGATACCCTGCATAGACTTACATTTCAAAAATATAGACGAGGCCTTACTTTGTATTATTTTGTCAGGTACGAACGAGAAGGCGAACCATCAATGCTTGCACCTGTTGACCTCTTTGTGAGTACTGTGGATCCACTGAAGGAGCCTCCTTTGGTTACTGCCAATACAGTATTATCAATCCTTTTAGTAGACTACCCTGTAGACAATGTGTCATGTTATGTCTCTGATGACGGAGCGTCGATGCTTACTTTTGAATCTCTCTCTGAGACCTCAGAATTTGCCAGAAAATGGGTACCATTTTGCAAGAAATTCGACATTGAGCCTCACGCTCCCGAAAACTATTTCTCTCAGAAAATTGACTATCTGAGGAGCGAGGAGCCTTCCACCTCTGTGTACTCATTCCTATTCTGCGCACGCTGGAGGATCCACATCAATAGGTTGTTGACCAGACCTTGTAGCCATCAATTCCTCTGCTTGATGATGCATTTGCTCAAACCGTGTAGTAATTATAGGCTTCAGAGATGTCCTCAGAGACTGCTCCACAACGCATCTCCTGCACTTGCACTTGAAACCCCAGTGCTTGCACTGGCTTGGGCGCTGTAAAAACTCTCTCCGGCAGAGACTATAGCTACGGCAGTGGCTCCCTTGTTGTATTAATGAATTATTTTTAAAATAAAAAATAATAATTAAGATAATATCTCAATGCTCTAATTTACTCAATAACCCATTCTTCCCTAAATTTTAACAAACTAATCTTACCCAATTTCTAAAGTAAACTTTATTCCAAATAAAAGGGTGAAGAGTTTCGAACCACACCGCTGTCGATGGAATTGCAAAGTACAACATGGCTATAGATTCTTTGTTTATATTGTTTTACAAGACCTAGTGAAGAAAACTAAAAAGACATTATATCCTAAGATTATTAAAAAAATCGTACACAGTCAATGTCAATGGTACCATTCTCAGTGCTTGTTTCAGTCACTGAGCCAAAAATGTTGTCGAGTCTTACAAGGCTGGCCTATACTTTTACCTCGATATAACCAACGCTTTCGGCAGGTACCTGTAGATTCTGTTATATTTTCGCTTCATTTTCTGTAAGGCCGCTATGCTGGATTCTGAAATACGAGAAAAGAGGCTAACGATTAATTAAACTCAATTCAAAGGAATTAAATCATATAAAAATCAAAGGAATTAGTAATCATGTAAATCAAAGGAATTAACTATATCAACGGGAGTTTAGCATAACTATATTTTGTACTCTTTTTCATTTCTTGACATCAGGGTACGTCCAATATGTGTTTACACGTTCAAGTTCTGCCCATGAAGAGTCGCTTGGTCCCACTATCCTCATCGATGAATGTCTTCTGTCGGCACGGCGGTTTGGCCCCACCATGGTCATCGATGGATATTTAGGGATTAGTACACAGAATTCCAGCGATGCCATGTGAAGGCTGCTTTAGGAGTGCGTTGATAAGGGCACACACCTAACTCTTTTTAGTTAATGGATATTTAGTTAATGAATGATAACGAGAATTTTGTTATAAGGATGAACTTGTCACCATATTAGTTGGTTCTAAATACATAGATAAATGATTTTATATGTAATTTTGTTAAAATTATTTTCACAATCATGTTACCGATCACATAAGTCTAAATTTTTTAAAATATTTTTATAAATAAAAATAATAAAGCAAATAAAAACAACAAATTAATGAAAAATATTGTGATTATTCAAATATTATCTTTACTGAATAGAGAAATTCCGGCCTGGAGTATGCCGTAAAACTGCTTCTGCTTGGCTAAGAGCTCGTCTTCCTCGGACGTAAGGAAACAGGTTAACGGCCCAAGACCCAGAGGCATCTGGCAGGAGTGAAAGCCTGCTCCCTTACGGACCACCAGCAGGTTATTTCAGGTGGCGTGGTTTTCCTTGATAACAGTGATGAGTCAAACCAACATTCGCGGATAGCAGCCAGAGATGGCTGTCCTTACTGTTGGGTTGACCCCTGAGTTTGATAGGTTTTTCCACCTTTTAGAGAATAGAGAAATTCGCATTTCCAATAATTAATAATTACATACATCATTCACAGCCAAATGCATGTTAGTTTTTTTTTAATGTTTTTTTCCGTTCCTTTCGTTGACTTATCGAATTAAAACAGACGTATTAGTGATTATTACTAATCCAGAATTGTCGGGAAAAAGTATCGTTTGCTTTTTTTTGCTTTTCGGATGTCGAAAGGAAATTATCATCGAATGGAAAGCCGTGCAGAATTCATGAAAATTATTCAAAAGTCCTTAAAAAGGAATAATATTTAAATTTTTACCAATCAGTTTGTGAGAACCTTTGTAATAGAGAGTGATAAACCTTTGTAAAACAGTAATAAAATAAGTGGAAATTTATTTCAACTTTGGACCTATTTTTTAAAATGGTAAAGTTATATATAAAAATAAAAAAATTCAATTAAAGATATCTGATGTCTTAATTAGTGACAGATACAAAGTAACATAAATATTTTTGTATATTAAATATTCATAAAAATCAGTATGAAATCGTTTTAATTTTAAATATTGATATATACAAAGTAACATAAATATTTTGATGTATTAAATAGTGATAAAATCAGTATAAAGTTATTTTAATTTAAATAGATTTTTTTAATATAAAAGTTGAAAACAGATTTTGAATTTCGATCTCTTAATACTTGATAGGTATGGACTAATATATACATCTATACAATGTTCAACATAGAAGTAATTATACGATTTTTTAACAATATATCAATAAAATTAATATCTAATATATAAATTCAATTTCTATTTAAATTTTATTATATAATTTAGTTAATAATTTTTGGGTGTACATTTATTTTATATTAATAATTTGAATAAATTTTAATGCTCTTTAACAACCTGTCAATAAAATTAAGATCTATTATATTAAATTAAATATTTTATTTAGGTTCTTTATAATAATAATTGGTTTATATTTTTTTTGGGTTGCCACATAATTTCCCATATTAATATTGGATGGAATTTTACTTAACTACAAATGCTCTTTTAAATAGTGAGTAATTTAGCTTTTTACTTTAAATAAGTAATAATAATAATTTCATTAATTCCTGTTTAATTTTAATATAAAACAAAAACCTAATTGTAATATAAGATTAAATTAAATTAAAATGAACACAGTTCAAAATAAATTATTGATTTTTTTAATATTTTTATATAAGAAATATTTTATTTTTGAAAAATAAATATCTATATAAAAAAAATATTATACATCTCCGCCAAAAACCAAGTAACCCTTAAGATAATTATTCAAATTAATAATATATATTATATATAAACTTTCAAAAATTTTAAATCCGGAAGAAATTACACTATCTAAGAAAAAGGGGAACCACTCCGTAAATTTAAATGGGTAGTGGCATTTTTCGATTTAGACTAACAGTATTTCATGATGAAAGATATTTCTAAGGAAAATAGCAGCTAATGAGTGCAAGTGTCTATTTCTGATTTAGTCATGGAAATGGTGGTAACTACGGCATTAAATATGGGAGGAGCTCCGAAAACACGAAAATTAAGAAGAAAATAATTAGGGAAATCGGTGATGGAATAACATTAGTGTTCTGCAATGCACGTTGTGCGTAATTTACTATACGTTATCTTTATGTTTTGTATTATACTTTTATGGTGATGTGCTCTATGAATCATGTAGACGTTTGACATTGAATTTTTCATAACATAAAATACTTAAATTATTTTTAATTATATCTATATATCTATTAGATATATGTAATTTTAAATGCTTGTTTTTAATATAAAATAATACTTTGTTTATTTAAATATTATATTAAATGAAGGATTTTTTAAATTTTTTTCTTCTATTAATTTATAGAGAGGGGAAATAGAAATCAGTAACACAAATTCAAAGTTGAGACTGGCTAATAACCTCGTTTTAATTAGAGCATTTCTAATATAATAATTTTATAAAAGTAGTTGCTTTATGTTGAGACTGTTGTCAACTTCCAAAGGCAATCTCGAATTGCTTACAAGGCGAATGCCTGAACATGCTAGATTTTTTGTGTGTCCCTCATATGAAATTCTCAAGGCAAGCTGGGCGAGATCACATATATTTTTTGTAAATATAATATATATATAATAATATATATATATATATATATATATATATATATATATATATTATACAACATGGTTGTTCATTCATCTAAAGGCATAAGCCATGTATTTTTGGTACTTCTTCACATATACAACTCATAGGAATATATGTATAAACTAGTGGAGCCCGACTAGTTCAAGGACCTACAGTTTAATAAGCTTTGGGAGAGCATTGCGAGAAGATAATGAGATAGAATAAATCATCACATAGAGATTGAAGCGTCAAGAATTCTACATTCATCACATACAGCTTGAAGTATTAAGAACTATACACTTATCTGAGTTAAGTAGTCATAATGGATGAAAGAGGATCGGGTGCGATGATTCATGGAGCGCAATTTTAAAGATATAATCTCAAAGATTGATACAGGCACATGCATTAACAAGTCAATACAAATAAATCTGTAAAAACATATGAAACATTTCTAACAACTACGATTACCTAAAATCAGATAGGAAACATGAACATAATGGAATTTAAATAGGGGGGTAACATACTATAGTGCTCGAAAGAGGAATCAACACCATTTCCTTAATATTCTGAAAGACACATATCATAAAGTCATACAGTCTTGAAAATAACATGTAATTCTTTCATTAGGTTTCTGAAACTTTGTGAGTTGTTGCTTCCCACTATTTATCTGGAGAGGGGGGCATTCAACAATAATTACAACAAAATATCTCAACTGAGCCTTAATTGTTAGATCGACTAGCTGTCTCAGCCTCGGATGGCTCTATGGCCCAAAAATGACTACAAAAGATTAATTGCTTCATTAAACGATCAACATATTACATGATATTAGATATCATTTTTTGGGATTCAACTGTGTTAAGATAGTCATTCATCTATGACCATTTCCATAAGAGGTTTCCGTAATTGACTATTTTCTCATGATTTTCGAATATTCCACTTAGCACTAAGTGGACTATTCAAAAATCATGAGAAAGTCAGGTACGACTACCTCTCATGGAAATGATCATAGATGAATGACTTTCTTAACGCAGTTGAATCCCAAAAAATGATATGTAATTGAGCGAAAGACCCTGAATACTTAAAAATTACATGATTAGAAAACAAGTAAACAATTAGTTCGAAATGCCAACAAAATCTCTCCATGACCATCCCTGGCATTACCTTTGATCAGATTGTTGCTCGCCCATGGTTTGGCCTCTTGTGCCACCCAACTAATTCTCGTCGCTTTTGTTTTTATTGGTTGAATCATTCATTCTCGAGAACTGGGAGTCCTCAAGTATCAGTTTAATGCCATATTACATAAGCAGAGGTCACATAGGTCGTACTTCATCTTCCCTTGACATGGAGCACCATGTTGGATCATCAAGTCCTTCTGAGCTTCCATATCTTCATTTACTCTGTCATTGTCGACCTTGGTTTCATGTCATGAAGGGCTTTACTGGGTTAGCCAATGTCCTTTTTTTAATGCTCCATCTCCTTTCTTAAACACTTCAGCTGTCGACCCACCATGTCTTTAAATTCCTCCATTTCTTTGTCGCATTGTTATCACATTAGGATTTCCTTTTTAAATGTCCTTAAGGGACGAGACATTCTGATCCACATTAGCCCCTTTTACTTCATATGACTAGTGGTTATGACCAGGCTTTTAGTCCTTGGGTGATAGAACCTTTGGGTTCGTATTTGTCAGGCTCGTCCCTTTGTTAAACAAAATCCCAAATATTGGTGATTTCTGATGCTTGCCTTCGGTGCTTCCTCCCCAACATTGGGATCTTCAATGTGTGATGTGGTCTGGCCCAATTGGAAAAAGGATGAGGGAGACTCTGCACCCTCTATTGCTTACGACCTCCGAACGCTAATTGGGCCCACCCGGGATATCGCAATCAACAATTTAATAATATGATCTTTGTTTGCACCCTTTGATAGTTGCGATCGCAGATACGTAGGATTGTATGTCCTACTTATATCTTGTTTCTTCGTGCTCTCTATTTACACTACATAGCCCCTTTATCCAAGTTTTGCAATTGATGATTTCCTTTAGATGCACAACACACCACAACCATCAATCACTGATCGTTGATCACCCTATATGCTTAGACCTTTGTTCTCCTAACTCTTTAAGTGACTCTGTGCCAGCTCCCCTATCAGAGCCCCTTTCTTGGCAGATTGCAATCAGGGTTTTAACCTTGATGTAATAAGATGCCTCAACTCGCAAACGCCGATTTGTAATCTCCAATGTGATGTCACCCTTTGCCACATGTCACCTCGTGAGTGGTGACATGTGTCACTTGGATATGCCCCCATTGGACCCCTAAAAATGTCAGATCAACATGCCATGTGCCCTCCACACTCCCACATCATGATGACTTCATCTGCCACATGGCCCCATTGGGACCAATAGTATTCCGCCACATCGCCCCCTTGAGGAGAGAGAAAAGGTTTGCCTGCCCCTGGTTTTTCATTGATTTCCTTTGCAAATAATTTTTTAACCTTTCCGATGATTTACACTTATCAACATATGCCTCCCGTGATTTCATAAGAGTGATAAGTTGAAATCGTCGATTGCTGATTTGTGATATGTTTTGGCGGTTGTGATCACCAATATGTGAACCCAGTGATGCACCATACAGGACCTTCGATCACCGATAAGCTGACATGCCGTGGACCTTCGATCGCCGATAAGTTGATATCAAAGATTGTCGATGTGCTCCCCAGCTTCTTCATTAGAAGACTCTGATTTGCGAGATCCAGGATTAAACTTAAACAATTTCCTTTGTCTTCTGGTTTTCAAGGGTAACTTTCAACCTGCTCAAACATTTGATTTTAGAGTCTGTTTGGGGAGTTCCATATACCATTGGAAAACTAATTCTGAGAATTATCCATTGGATGGTTTTCGATTTATCTTTGAGTGCTTTTATGGATTGAAGAATAGCTCCAAACTTCTCTCCTCTTTTTCCCTCTTTGTACAACTGGAACTCTCTCTTTAGAAGGTGACAACATTGGCTTGGGGATGGGGAATTGGATTGCAATGCGTTGAGAACCTATAGACTATGAACTTCTCTTTTGGGTATGGAGTCTTTTCTAAACAAATGATAATTCTGTGAAAGTGGAATTTTCAACAGAAACTAAAAATTTCATATAATAATTACAATAAACACCAATATTTACAATGGGTGCAAGACCCGTACCTCTAATTTTGGAAATAGAGGTTGAGGAAATGACCATTTACTGGCAGCTCCAACGTTTCAGCATCTAGATTTTTGAGCAAGTATGTATTATTTCCTTTCTCTTGTGAAATTTTGGAAGGGTCGAAAAAGATTGGATCGAATTTTCCATGTTTTCCTTTTTCTTCCCATTGGATGTCCCATCAGAGAACTGTTAGAAAATTACATATTACAGAGCAATGAAATGCATAAAATATTGCAGAAATATAAACACAAAAAATGCATAAAACAAAAGAGACATAGATGGACGTGGTTCACCTAGTTTGGGCTACGTCCACGGAGAAGCAACCAGTCCTTATTATTATATTATCTAGTAAACTAAAGAGATAGAACCTAAAACAGATCTGTTGTAACTCCCTTTTTGCTCTCAATCTCGTCACTTTTCCTCACTCAGAATACAAATCTTCCTAGATGCAATACAATTCCCTCATATATAACGAGGGGTTGCCTTCTAGGGACAAAAACTCTAAATTCAACATAACTTCTACCGTTAGACATCCACCTAATGAACGAACCCGATTGACTAGAAATTACTAGACTTTTATAAGGCAATTTTACATCTGTTTTTAGCTTTGGGGGCACTGCCCTCGAACCCCCATAGGGGGATAAGTCGCCCCTACACCCCCTGTGTGGAGGGGTGTACAATCTTCCTGGGGTATACATTTGGTTGAGACCTTTGAATACAGAAGATAATCAGACTCCACACCCAACAATCTCCCACTTGGATACTGATTATAGCAACTCCACCATTGCTTCATTTGCTAGACAATAACTCCACTTTGGACTTGGTTGTTTCTCATCTTCTTCATCATACTTGAAGACCAATTGAAACTGAGCATATTCTCAGTTTCTCCTTAGTTACAAATTTTGTTAACATATCTGTAGGATTTTGGCTAGTGTGTATCTTTTCCAGCTTCAACTATCCATCTTCCAATGTTGACCTTATGAAATGGTACTTGAGCTATATATGCTTAGTATTGGAATGAAATGCAGAGTTATTTGCAAGATGTATGGTACTCTGGCTATCACTGTATAACCTGCCCAACTCTTGTTTCTTACCCAATTCATCCAGAAACCTTTGTTACCAAATCATTTCTTTACTAGCCTCAGTAGCATCTACATACTTTGCTTCTGTTATTGAGAGTGCAACAACAGTTTTTATTTTTGAGACCTAACTGATAGTTGTTCCACCTATTGTAAACACATACCCTGTTTTTCTCCTCTTGTTATCTCTATCACCTACCATATCTGAATTAACATATCCCTGTAGAGCAATATTTGAACCACCAAAGCATAATGCTTTATTTGTGGTACCTCTCAAATACCTGAGAATCCACTTCACTGCCATATAATGTTCTTTTCTTGGATTGTTCATGTACCTGCTTACAACTCTCACTGCATGTGCAATATCAGGCCTTGCGCAGACCATTGCATACATTAAGCTTCCAGCTGCTGATGCATACGAAACTTTAGACATATGAGCCATTTCTTCCTGAGTCTTGGGACACTTTTCCTTACTTAATTTGAAATGGATAGCTAAAGTTATACTAACTGGTTTTTCATTTTGCATATTAAACCTTTTCAACACCTTTTCTATGTACTCACTTTGAGACAATGTTAATTTGCGATTCTTCGTGTCGCTAGTTATTCTCATACCAAGGATTTGTTTTACGGCACCCAAATCCTTCATTACAAATGAGTTTGCCAATTTCCTTATGAGCACATTTATTTCCTACATGTTAGAACCTGCAACAAGCATGTCTTCTACATACAATAACAATATAATATAACTACCATCATTTTGCTTTTTCAGATAAACATAATGATCAGAGTGACATTTAGCATAAGCTTGTTCAGACATAAACTTGTCAAATTTTAGATACCACTGCCCTGGAGCCCGTTTTAAGCCATAAAAGCTCTTCTTCAACCTGCACACTAGTTTCTCCTTCCCTTTTACCTCATATCCTTGTGGTTGCTGCATATATATCTCTTTCTCCAAATCCCCATTGAGAAAGGTTGTCTTTACATCTAACTGCTCAAGATGCAAATCTTCAACTGCTACTAGATATAAAATAGTTATGATTGAAGTCATTTTAACAACAAGATACGATATTTCATCAAAATAAATACCTCTCTTCTGTACAAACCCCTTCACCACAAGTCTAGCCTTGTGCCTCTATTTTCCTCCATCTTCTTTCTTCAACTTGTAAACCCATTTATTCTGCAATGTTGGTTTATTTGCAAGCAACCTGACTAAGTCCCAAGTCTAGTTATGTGATAAGGAGTCCATCTCTTCTTTCATGGCTTGCTCGCACTTCTTCCTGGTTTCTACCTGCACTGCTTCATCATAACATTCTGGTTCACCAGAATCAGTCAACAATACATAATATAATGACGGAGAGTATCGTTCAGGGGGTCTACTTATCCTAGTAGATCTTCTAACACCACTTTGAGGTGTTTGAAGTGCTTGTTGTTGTTCTGGCTGTTGATCATTATGATTTTTAGGCACCATCAATTTTTCTGTGATCTCGTCAAACACTGTGTATTCTTTGTTTTCTTTTCCTGTTCCTTTTCCTACAGCTGATCCTTATACAAAACCTTTTCATTGAATATGACATTTTTGCTCCTAATGATTTTTTTTTTTCATAATCATAAAAGTGATAACCAAAATCATTAACACCATATCTAGTAAAGGTACATTTCTTTGATTTTTCCTCAAGCTTTGTTCGATTTTCTTTGTTAATGTGGACAAATGCTTCACAACCAAAAGTATTTAGAAAAGAGTAGTTTACCCTTTTACCTATCCATGCCTCCTTTGCAATACCACCATCCAAGGAACTTGAAGGCCCTCTATTTATTAGATAAACATCAGTATCTACAACATCTACCCAAAATTGTAAAGGAAATCCTGCATGCAATCTCATGCACCTTGCATGCTCCATGACTATCCTGTTCAACCTTTCTGACAGGCCATATTCTTGTGATGTTCCTGGAACACTCTTCTCTCTACGAATTCCATTCTCTGAATAGTACCTATCAAATTCTTTGCTGCAATATTCACCTCTATTATCTTATCTGAGACACTTCAACCTTTTTCCTATCTCATTTTCAACCAAAGCTTTCCATTTCTTGAAAGTATCAAATACATCAGGTTTATTTCGAATACAATAAATCCAGGTTTTTCTGGTTGCATCATCAATAAAAGTACCATTATAACAACAACCACCAAGAGATGATACCTGAGCAGGTCCTCATAGATCTGTATGGACAAGCTCTAATTTTTCGCTCTTCTTTTCTTTCCCAACTCTAAGAAATCTGAATCTCTTCTATTTTCCATAAACACAATTCTCATAGAATTTTAAATCATCATGCTTCAAACCTAGCAAAAAATTCCTTGAGTGAAGAATCTGGATCCCCTTCTCACTCATGTGCCTGAGCCTATGATGTGACAATGCCATATCTTCTCCTGTAGAGGTTAAAGCATTAACAGAATTAGAAATACCATTGCATAAATACAATGTACCAACCTTTCGTCCTTTCGCTATTACCAGGGATCCTTTAGTGAACTTCTAGGTTTTATTTATGAAAGTTGTCACACAACCTTCAACACCTAACTACCCCTTTGAAATCAGAATTTTCTTCAGATCTGGAACATGCCTTACCTCCTTTGGTAGCCATCGGTTTCCATTCTACTATTTTACAAGAACCTTACCCATTCCAACAATTTTATAGGGTTTATCATCACCCAAATGAAGTTGTCCAAATCTCCTTGGAAATAGTCATGAGAATATTTCTTATCAGGTGTGGCATGGAATGAGGCCCCTAAATATACCACCCAAGAATCAGTAATATTTTCGAAAGAAAGAATCAAAGCATCTTGTAACACCTCACCTATCACATTTTCTTCATGATTGTTTTCTTCTTGTGCATCTCTTTCTTTTCCCTTCCGAGATCTACATTCTTTTTTTAGGTGTGCTTTCTTTCCACATTTCCAGCACACTATCTCCGATCTGGACTTGGATCTACCTTTCCTTGATTTACTGAGATATCTTGAGATCTTTCCTCTTTCCATTATTCCTCCCCTAGACTCTACACTAAAAGCATTACCCGATGTCTCACCAGAGATTTTCCGCCACATTTCTTTAAAGTACTAGATCTAAAAACAAAGTTACTAATGTCCATTACTAAACTATTCCAACTTTCTGGCAATGAGCACAAGAATAATAGAGCTCTAACTTCATCATCAAAGTTTATCCCTACAAAACTTAACTAAATTGTAACTGTATTAAAATCATTTAAATGGTCTACAATAGATCCACCTTTCAACATCTTCATATTAAATAATTGTTTCATAAGAAATACCTTGTTTGAGGCCGATGGTTTTTTATATAGTTTCGCAAATCAAGCCCTCTGTCATTCTTTCCTTTAAGACGTTGAAGGTGACTGATGATGCGAGGCACAACCATACTGTTTCGAGTTCCTTTCAATCAAGAATGTTCCATTTGGCATTTGTTATGGTTGCTGGCTTCTTCGCTTTTCCACTCAATACTAGGTATAGATCTTTCTGATACAGATAATATTCCATCTGCATCTTCCACAGTGGGAAGTTTTGGTTGTTAAATTTCTTGACCCTAAACTTACCATCTTCCACCATTTCTCCCACTCGAATGAGGAAACCTTCTTTCTTGTGAGTTTATTAGCCAAATATACCTTTGGCTCTGATACCAGTTGTTAGAAAAATTATATATATGACAAAGAAATGTAAGACATATAATATGTGGAAAAACACAAACACATAAAACCAGAGAGACATAGATATAATTTGTTCACCCTATTTGGGCTACGTCCATGCAGAAATAGCCAGTCCTTTTTATTATATTATCTAGCAAACTAAAGAGATCTACCTAGACACAATACAATTCCCTCATATAAAGTGAGGGTTTTCCTTCTAGGGAAAAAAACCCTAAATTAAACATAACTTCTACTATCAGATCATCTGCCTAATGAGCGGCCTAGATTCACTAGAAATTACTAGACTTTTACTAGGCAATTTTACATCCATTTTTAGCTTCGGGGGCATTGGCCCCGAACCCCTGCGGGGGCGACAAGTGCCCCCCACACCCCCCTACTTGGGGCGGTCTACAATATTC
Source organism: Pinus taeda (assembly GCA_000404065.3). Classification (NCBI taxonomy): domain Eukaryota; kingdom Viridiplantae; phylum Streptophyta; class Pinopsida; order Pinales; family Pinaceae; genus Pinus; species Pinus taeda. Next base: position 128,551 of record APFE031737075.1, read on the forward strand.
CTGGGGTATACATCCAGCTCAGACCTTTGAATACAAAATATAATCAGGCTCCATGCCCAACAAGAACTGAATCTCCTGGTTGAAGAGGTCGATCCTTGACCTTCTTATCAAACAAGGATTTCATCTTTTGTTGTTAATTTTCTAATTTAGCCCGCACCTGTTATTTGTTTTCATGAACTTAAACTAGTTGGTTTATCCTTTGTGTCAAGGCACTTGGCTCTTCCTCAGCTTCCTAGAGTAACTTTGCCACTACCATTGCCAATTGGATTGGGAATATTGCAACCTTTCCATACACTAGCTTGAAAGGTGATTTTCCAGTGGGTCGTTTAGTAGTCACTTAGTTATCCTAGAGGGAAAACTTCAATTGGGTGTCCTAGTTCATCTGATTCTCAGTGATGGTCTTCTTCAGCAATTTTACCACATTTTTGTTTGAGGACTCGACTAAGCCATTACCTAAGGATAGTAGGTAGTGGAGTTCCCTGTGATGATATTGAATTTGTGACAGAAGCTGATGAATTTTTTAGATTTGAAGACTTCGGCATTGGAAGTGATGATTTTGATAGGGCAACCAAAATGTAATAAAATGTTTTCCTCCATAAACTTAATTACCACCGAGTCAGTAGTGTTTTTGGCTGGGATTGGTGAAATAATTCATGGCTGTTAGTATCCACTTATGTTGGCCACTGGAAGATGGGTTTATCTCTCCTATGAACTCTAGTCCCAACTGTTTGAAGGATTCTTCCACATGCATTGGGATTAGGGGAAGAGGGGAAATATTTTGTCTCTCAGCAAAGACTTGGCAGTTTTGACATGACCTGGCTTGGGAATGAACATTCCCAAATAGTGTAGGTCAGTAGAATCCTACCCCGAGGATTTTGTGAGTTATGGTCTTCCAGCTATAATGACCTCCAGAAACTCCTCCATGAAATTCCTGAATCACTTTATGAGTTTCATCTTCTACCAAACATAACAGTGAAATTCCCACCGAGTCCTTCGAGTGGAGTTGACCATTCGATATGATATACTTTTGATCTTGTAGTCTTAGGGTTGTGTACTTAGATTTAGCCAACCCCAGTGGGCACCTCAGGAATAAGAGATAATCCATGATATTCTTGTACCAAGGTGATCCCTCATATTTAGCATAGATATTTTTCTCTGATGTTTTAATAATGTTCTGCTAAACTTCTATTCTGCCTTCCTCTTTTATTAGGTCTCTCCCCAAAGATTGACAATTAGATTCTGATAAAATATTGGCTAACCCCTAGCCTTTCATGAGCTTAGTAGGCTTTATGCCTAACTCATATTCTCGTATCTTTTCTATCTGCGTATCTCTTTTCGCTTCATTGTCTCCTTGCACAAGGATGTCGTTGATTCCTATCATTGGGAAAAATTCTATGATTTCCTATTGTACTGCATACACTCAAAATGCCTTCAAAGCCTTGAATAGTGCATAGGCTTGTTTCTCTAAGATTTTATATTTCAGCTCAATATCCCTTAGGACATGGCTGAAGAAGGTGATGTGATTTTCATAACCATATTTATTCTTCTATGGTAAAACTACGACAATAGTATGCGGATAAGCAAAAGAAAAGATATATAAAGGCATTGAGTAGTCACGGCTGACTATTGCCAGTGCTTCAACCAAAGGTTCTTTAATTCTAGTAAAAGAATCTCGGGGGCCATGGCTCCACTTGACTTAATTTTCCCTTTTTAGCATATTTGTAATACCCTTCACTATTTCTGCATAGTTGGGTATGAACCTACTCAAGAAATTGATTCTCCCCAAAAAGGCTTGGACCTTTTTCTTATTTATGGGTAGAGGAATATCACTGATAGCTTCAACTCGCTTAGGATGGATTTTCACTCCTTCTTGCGCTACTATGTGTCCTAGTAGCTTCCCCTCACTCAAGTAAAAAAGAGATTTCTTGGGATTCAAAGAGAGACCATACCTCTTGAATTTCTCAAAGGTGACCTTCAAGTGGAGGATGTGTTCTTCATTGGTCTTAGAGAAGACTGCGATATCATCCAAATATACCACTACAAACTTGTCTTGCTCCCCTACAAAAGCTATATCCATAGCTTTCTGAAACATGGCCCCAACATTAATAAGGCCGAAATGTATGCAAGCATACATGAAAGTTCCCCATGGGGCATTTAAAGAAATCTTCTTCTGACCATCAGGGTAGATTGCCACTTGGTTATAACCAAAGAACCCATCCATCATGGACATTATGATTGACCCAACCACCTTCTACAATATGTAATCCATGTTAGGCAGTGGGTAGTTGTCTTTCAACGATGCCCTATTAATGTTCTGAAAATCTACACATAGCCTTATTTCTCCATTATCTTTTTTGACTCGGACTAAGTTGGCCACCCACTTCGGGTACCTTAAAGGAAATATGATTTTAGCTTGTAGAAGTTTCCTCAGTGCTTTTTAAATGGAGGGGAGTAAGAGTGGATTAATCGTCCTAAGCTTCTACTTGCATGGTTTTATTCCACTCTTTAAAGGAATCTTATATTGTATGATGTTAGTATCAAATTATTTGAAGTCCTCATAAGACCAAGAGAAAACATCCTTATAGATTTTGAAGAGATTTAAATACCTTTTTTTATATTGTGACAGGATTCCTATTGATAGTATGGCCATATAGGGTTCATCCTCTGAGTTGATATTGCAATTTTCTACTTGTTCATCCATCTCCAGAGCCATTGGTTTAGAGGCTATGTCATCTAAATATACGACCACGAATGCATTGGTGAAGGGTCACAACGTGTCTTCCATCAATATGATGAAGGTTGTGGGTGCATTCATTAGCCCGAAAGGCATGACCAACCATTTGAAAATACCCTCCTTGGATTTGAAGGTAGTCTTCCACATATCAAAGGCTTCGGTAGGCATGTGTCAGGTCCCTATACTACTAGTGTAACCCCTTACTGTTATTAGTACAACCCCATTATTATATTGTTTTGCCCATGTAGTCCACACATTGTTATTACTATGCCCCATAGAAGCCCACTATTATTATTATTGTGCCCTTACATTATTGTTGTTATGTCGACTCTGATTATATTATGACCCCTTAGACTCCTATATATAGAAATGAGGTCTTGTCATTTGTATCATCTAAGAATTTTTCATTTATGTAATGTGAAGGAGGTTTCCCATTTAAAGATGCTTATTTCTAATGTGTTTATCTCTCTTTTCTATCTTGTTGTGAGCCGGTTTCATAACATTTCATATCAGAGCTTTGGATTCTAGGGTTTTGCTACTCCAAATAGGTCATCGTGGAATTTTCGCTATCACTTTCTTTCTGTGACATTTCAGAAGTGAAGAAAAAAGCCCATTTGAGACAAATGCACGCTAAACCTCAGGTCCAAATTTCAAAGCTTGTCTTGCTATATTTTTGGAGATATGATTTAAGGAAATTAGGGTTTTTGTAAGATCCAAAGTTTCAACTAAAACAGGTCATCGTGGTCTTTTTGCTATAACCTTTTCACTACAAAGCTTCATAAGCTAAAGAAAAAACCCATTTGATAAGAAATTGTTCTACATATTGGGTCCAAATTTTAGATCTTTTCTTGCTACATTTTTGGATATATGCTCTGAGGAAGTTAGGATTTTTGAAGACTCCCGAATTACATCCTAAACAGGTGACCTTGGGAAAATCATCGTAACTTTCTCTCTGAGCAACAAATTGAAATTTCGTAAGAAGTTACAAAAAGAGGACAAACTTTGGTTTTTTGTGCATAGTTTTCAGATCTAAAGGTAAAAACAATGACATGCAACATCTTGTACAAGTTTGCTCTACTAAAACATTATATAATTAGGTCATCTTAGGGGATTGGGCATAACTCTATTTTGGAGAATCAAATTCCGATCAAACTTGCGGGAATAGAAAGAGGACTCAGAGGGCTATTGCAAAGGACAATTTTAGAACTTTGAGACCTTAAAGTACAGAGTTACAGTCATCTCAAGTTCGAGCTGCAGAAATCAAGAAAAAGCGATATGAGGAATTTTGATGGAAAGGATCCAGTAAATTAGATACTACAAATGGAGCAATATTTTGATCTACATGGTGTACCACTGTTACGAAAAGTATGTATTGAATCTTCATATTTAGAACCGGATCAATTTTTATGGTATAAAGGGCTTTGTTCTCATAAACAACTTGTTACATGGTCAATTTTCATGGAGGAAATGATAGCGCATTATGAGGATACAAAAAGCAACACCTTCTTCAGAGCGACACCACAACAATTGGAAGAAAAAAGAGAAAAAGGGCTTTGTTACAATTATGATAAGAAATACATTAAAGGTCATAAGCTTGCTAAGAAGAAATTATTTTACATTGATTGTGGGGAGGAGGAAGAAAAGGATTAAGGAAAATCAAAAGAAGAGTATATATACACTAGGAACCAACCCCAGAGAAAGAAGAAATGAATCCGACCATATCTTGTAAAGCATTGGAAAGAATTAACACTCCTAAAACACTCAAGATAGAAGGAAATATCAAGAAGAAAAAGGTTCAAGAAGTGAAAGATCACATCGAGAAAGAAGAAATGAATCCGACCATATCTTGTAATGGATTGGACGAAATTACCACTCCTAAAACTATTAATATAGAAGGACATATCAAGAAGAAAAATGTTCAAGAATTGAAAGATCACATCGAGTCTCAAGAAATCAATCCGACCATATATTGTAATGCATTGGAAGAAGTTATCACTCCTTAAACTATCAGGATAGAAGGACATATCAAAAGGAATTAGGTAAGAGTGTTGACTGATTCGGGCAGTACCCATAATTTTATTGATTGTAAGATAGCGAAGGAATTGAATTACTTCCTATACGTAGAACCAGAGTCTCAATTGATGGTTTCAAGTGGAGGAATCATAAATTTCTCTGGAAAGTGCCATAATATCAAGCTATCCATGGCAGAATATGTATTGAATAACCCAACACTTTCCATTCCAATGGGTGGTTCTAATGTTTTACTGGGAGTCCAATGGATACAATATTTGGTTAAGATAGCTTTTAGTTTTCAAGAACTTTTCTTGAAATTTCTTTTGGAAGGAAAGGAAGTTGAAGTTAGGGGTATCAAAGGAAGACCTGGAAAGATAATCAACTCTAACAAGAACAACAGGGTGTAATTGCACAAGTTAGGGGTATCAAAGCTTCTAAATAAAGAACAACAGGGTGTAATTGCACAATTATATTCACTAGAGGATCCCATGTCAAAATGATGTATTTCTCTTGATCTCCAAAACATTTTGGACAATCATTCCAAGGTATTTGAGACTCCCAAAGGCCTCTCACCTATTCGTGATCATGATCATGCTATTCATTTGATTACATGAAGTGTTTCTCCAAACATCAGGCCTTACATATATCCATATGCCCAAAGGAGAGGGAACTCAGTTGCAGAAGATCCTAGTTCAAATAGTATTGCGAGAACTTGACAAGGAAGGAAAAATCATATTGGAACCTAAAGTAGTCACAAAACCAAGAAAACAAAGCTACCAAATAGATCAATTTCAGAGTATCTCATCAATTGGAAGAACTTACCTGCTGAAGATTCCACATGGGAGGATAAGAATTTATATAGAAGCATAAAAAACTACTCAAGCGTTGAGTACAACACTTTTTGAAGCAGAGGGGCATGTTAGGTCCCTATACTACTAGTGTAACCCCTTATTGTTATTAGTACAACCCTATTATTATATTGTTGTGCCCATGTAGTCCCCATATTGGTATTATTGTGCCCCATAGAAGCCCACTATTGTTATTATTGTGCCCTTACATTATTATGGTTATGTTAGCTCTGATTATATTATGATCCCTTAGACTCCTATATATAGAAAGGAGGTCTTGTCATTTGTATCATCTAAGAATTGTTCATTTGTGTAATGTAAAGGAGGTTATCCCCTCAAAGAGGCCTATTTCTAAGGCGTTTATCTCTCTTCTCTATCTTGTTGTGTGCTGGTTTCATAACAACACCTCGTGATAACCGAACTTCAAGTCAATATTTCTAAAATATTCCCCCCCTTGAGTTGGTCTAGAAGATCATCAATCCGTGGGATTGGGTACCAATTCTAGACAATGATCTTGTTCAGCTCCTGATAGTCAATACAAAGTCTCCAGGTCACATCCTTCTTCTGTACCAACACAATCAGGCTCCCACGGGGTGATTATCTTGGCTTGATGTGCCCCTTTTGCAACACCTCCTAAATCTGCCTCTTGATCTCATCATTCTCTAGAATAGAGCATCGATAGACCGGTCCATTGGGTAGTTGCATGCTCGAGGTCTGATCAATGGAGTGCTTGACCTGATAGTGGATAGGTACCTCTGTAGGTGAGGAAAAAATGTCCCTATACTCCTCCACGACCTTGTACATCTCTTACTATTGTGCGGAGGAACCCTATTTGGAAGTCGTGGCCACCACCTTCTTGTTTTGGTAAGGGTGAATCATAAGGAAAACAAATTCCCTGGCATGTGAAATGATCATACTGCATTTATTTGTAATTATCAAGGAGATGGTAGTAGGTGGGACTATCTCATGTATCTTGTACAACTCATTTCCCAAATTAATAATCATAGAGCGAGGTCTAGACTCATATACATCATTTTACTTCCACAAGTATGGTTTTCCTAATAATACATCACAAACTTCAAGAGGAGAAAAATCACACATTACCCCATGCATATATGTGAAGGACTTGATGTTGTAGGGTAGGCAGCATTACTAGATAGCATGGAGATATTGTCCTTGGTGAAGCAAACTAATGGTGTGCAACTGCGGATGTGTTATCATCACTAGGCCTAGCTGCTTCACAACCTTTGCTGAAATGAGGTTCTTTTGGCTCCCACTGTCAACAATGAACTGTAGTGGAGAACATTTCACCCACATATGTGAGTGGAAGAGGCATTCCACCTCCTCTATGTCTTAAAGCTAATTCTTTTGGATTTTGGTGGTGGCCACGATGGCACTAGGCTCTGCATCAATGATTTTCTTCCCCTTGTCACTAACCTTGTTGGTTTCTAACTCATAGTCAGAACATGGATTTGATTCAGAAGAATTCAAATCAACCTCCAGTGACTGATTGACCTGAAACTCACTTGTGTTGTGAGTGGAGCTCTTATGGAACTCACACCATTTTCCTATCTCCATCTTTGTCTTTGTGGTGTTGTTCTTTGCTTGTAGCTTCAATGGGTTGTCCTGGGCCACCCCACATTGTCTTTGGACTTTGGTCTATCGTTTGGGGGCACCTTTTCCTTTCTTTGTATCTACAGATCCAAAGTCTCGCTTCTTCTACTTAAATTGTTGCTCAATCTTAACAACGTATCGTTATCCCTTTCTGAGCAGGTAGATGTTCAGGAACTCCATCTCATCGTGGATGTACTTGTGTAGACATCTGCAGTACTTGAGTACCAAATGCTTCTTAGAATCCCTAGTACCCAACTTAGTGTGGAGCATATGGAAAATATTTGTGAACTCCAACACATCTTGTTCCCTTCCCTGTCATAGCATGGTCCACTTTATGTATTCATCTCCATAGCTCCCAACAGGGTAATATTGTTCCTTGATGGTGTCTTGGAAAGAATTCCATGTGGGTGCAACTAAAAGCATTGAGGATTCCATCTCGTCCTTTTGTTCACAGTCAGTTTCCCACAAGTCCTTGACGTGTGGGGCGACTTTGAGAAGTGCAAAAGTAATCATTTCCCAATTGGAAAGTTCAGGAACTGAAAAATATCCTTCCAACGGATTCAACCATTTATCTACAATGTCTGCATCTATTTTTCCCTCAAATATGCGAATATTGAAGTTAACTTATACCTTAAAAGGAGTGGCACCTCCAGAGTGGCAATTAGATGAAGATGTGTCATCTTTAGGTAGTCGTCGAAGGGTCTGGGCAAATTTATCCATCGTTGCATTCCTTTGTCGCTTGAGGGCTTTTGTGAGCAATAGTTTGAAAGGATCTCCCCTCCCCTAGTCTTTCTTTGCTTCTGCCATGGGAGGTCGTTGGGGTTTGCGAGGCTAGTCTTGGAAAGGTTCAAACAAATCAAGCCCTAACTCCTTATGTCTTGACATTGTTCGCGACAAAGAAAAACAAATAACAAGAAGACCACTCCGATACAATTGATCCGAACTTAAACATGAATGTAACAAATTACAGATATAACCATAAACATACAAATGCACTAGAAATAACACTTCATTTCGTTAATATCATAATATTGAAATATGCTTACAAACAAAATGGAAATTAATTAGCTCATGTGATAGTAGCTTATCTATGAGAAGAGATGTGGTGACTACATGCCTCTAAACTATGTTAGAATGAGGCTCCAAGCTCTATTAATTATTGAGAAATAATGGAAAACCCTAAACATCTACAAACCTAACCTTAGGAGATGAAGCGCCAAAACTATGGGCCTCGTTTGGGTAAATTGGTGGATCAATTTCTTGGGGTCGTAACTTTGGCATATGATCTCTGTTTGGGTATCATAATACCTTGTTTCAAAGATCTCGAAGAGTAGGCCTATACAATTGTTTGGGACTTGTCCGGTCTCTCTGTTTTCCCTAGAAACTTCGTTTAAGGCCTCAAGATGGCTTTGGATGTCCAGGACCTGAAAAAACTACTAAAAACTAATAAACTATGCTACAATTAAGGAAACTGAAAAACTGAAATAGATAGTTTTGGGGGTCCAAGTGGAATAGGAGGGTGGCCACCAATATCCACCTAGATCATAAACATTGCCAAAACTTAACACCACCAATGTTGCTCATTTTTCATGTTTACTATATTTCTGATTCTGCCCCATTGATTTTGGGGAGCCAATTGAATCCTCTCTACTTATCAAGAATAAAAAAGCATTTGATTATGCTAATGCTCACTCATTCAATATTTTCTCATTCTACAATTTTAACATCAATGAAAGGTTTTAGTTTTTGTTCTTGTGGATGTGTCATCTCCTCCTCAAGTGATCTTTAATATTTAGCTATCCCTATACTAATTTGGAAAGCTACCTTCTTTTCTTATGGAGAAGATCTAATGAAGAGAGGGTATATAAATTACTGCCAACCTCTACCTTAAACATTGAAAAGGTTCTCGTGCTAGGGGTTTGGTGAAAATATCAACAACTTGTTCTTTTGTAGAAATGTACTCTAGTTTCATAACCTAATTTACAACATGTTCTCTAAGAAAGTGGTAATTTTTAGGAATATTATTGGTCTTTGAATGAACAACAATATTATTAGATATGTTGATAGGACTTGTTTTATCAAATATAATAGGAATGTGATATATATAAGTTATCATCATATCTTGTAAGTTTTTCTTCATCCACAAAATATGAGTTCAACTAGATGTTGTTGCAATGTACTCTGCCTCAGTAGTAGAAAGAGAGTTTTATGTATCACTTTTGCTAAACCAATCCACTTGGAACTCTATAAGAAGAAAACACTTCCACTTTCTCTTTTCCCATCATCTACATTTACTTTCCAACCAATGTTTGCATATGCATTTAGTGAGATGTTTTTTTTTCATGGATACCATAACCCATAATCCATTGTAGCTCTCAAATATCAAGGTATTCTTTTTGTTGGCAGGAGATGACTTTTTTTCGGGGCTTATTGATATCTTCCAACAACACCAACAACTTTCATAATATCTGGTCTTAAAGTTTTTAAATATAAGAGGTTTCCTATTATTGACTTGTACACTGTTAAAACTACCTTGGGTGACTCACGATATTTACTAAGCTTAAATCTAGTGACCATTTGAGTATCTAAAAGTGCACATTCTTCCATTCTAAATTTATTTAGTACTTCTTTGAGGTACTTCCCTTTGGGAGATGGATATTTGTTTTGCTGATTATGTAATCTATAAAGTAAGGAAGAATGAAATTTATCCACACATGATCATTCCAAATTTAGCTTGCATATTAGCTACAAATTTTTGGTTGAGTGCATATGCATCACTACCAAAAATAATTTCATCAACATAGAAAACAACAATTACGATATTTCACTTTCAGATTTGATCTATAAGTTGTTGTTTGTTGCTGCTCTTTTGAATCTCGACTATAGCATATATATTTATCTAGTATAATATACCAAGCATTGGGTGTGTTAGTTTCAGTATTTCCAGCCTTCCTCCAGTGATCAAATATGCTCTTACATAGTGATTTTGAAGTGTCAAGGTCAAATTTTGTCATTTCAGTGAGTCTTCAAGCAAAATTTGGTCACTAGGCATTAGGTCTAGGGTTTGCTCTCACTCTTTTCAAAATTGCCCAAATGTCAGTCTATGTCGCTATTCAGCTGATTATATCATCATTCATAGCGTTTTCATTATCATCTCAGTGTCTAATTAGTCATTTTACACCTTGTTCATGCTTCAGTTGTGCCTAGGTAAGGTCATTTCCCTCTCCTAGGGTTTTGAAGCCAATTTCTCTTGGACGGTCAAATAAATGGCAAAACTTGTTTCCTGATGTTCATACACCTTCCCCTATCCTTAATGTAACTTACCAAATTCTTCCCATCACTGAGATCCCCCAAAATCCTCATTTTTGCACAAACCCTAATTTCTAGCTACAACCTGGCAATTTTCTAGGTTGGGCCTGTGTTTTGCCCTTTTGGACCCCTTCCCCTCACTCAATCTCTGAGATTCCACTTTCCCATGCTTCCTAACATCTCTTCCCACTTCCAAAAATTTCCCCAAGAATTTAGAAGCCCCCTATCCCCTTCATTTCGCTTCATTTCCACGAAATTCCTTGTTTCACACATCGGGACAAGTCGCACTCAAATGATGTTCCAGAGAAATAAAAGATGAATTTGGGAAAAATGAGAGAGGGTTTTGTCCACGACATGCCAAATACAAAAAAACTCTTTCACTTTTTGTACAGGTTTCATGGTTTGAGAGAAATGTCAAGAATTCTGTTGCCTCAGGAGAATCAAAGACACCTCTAACGTGACCTTGGGAAAATCAAGTTTTCTCCTAACTTGGTTGGCCAAATGATTTTCCTGATGGGTAAAATGATAACTAGACACAAATATATTTCCAATGAGATATCATGAGCTAAATTTGGGGTTGAGGAAGGCATTCAAAAGTTGAATGCAACAGCACTCTTCCTTGAGGCGGCCTCATTTGGCACTTTTTGACTAGTCTTGGGAGATTTGATTTTTGACAGGTCAAATCAACTCCAAATTGAAAAATTCTAGTTGGGTTGGAATGTAGACTCAAAGACCATTCGAACAAGCCTACTCTTTCCCAATTTGGCCACCTGAATGTGTCCCAAACATGGATCTCAATGGGCGCGACATGTCAGGCAGGGGGGCGCGACATGTCAGGCAGAATTGCCCAGAAAGGTACTGTACAGCCCAGAAAACGCAGATTTGACTCAGTTTGACTTTTTGAGGTGAATGATGATTCTTTTTGATGTAATTATGGTACTTTTATGACACTTTTACTCTTATGTATCTCTTCTAGTAGATTCATTCATGAAATAGGTGAAAATTAAATGAATGAATTGGTTTCCAAGTTTATAGAGGCAAGTTGTTATGATTGCCTAGTTTGTAGTGCTAAGTTTAGAAGTGGTTGAAACAACTCCTAGGATAGTGAGCTCGACCCCTAGATTCAGGGAAAGAGGTTAGATCATCTATATTATGTATTTTCTTAGTCATTTTCAGGGGTTGGAAGGTTGGACTGTTGAGGGAGAAGCTATCATTGTATTATTTCACTGTATCTCTACAATTTTTGGCTAAGGAAGACCAGGGTTTTGCAGTCCTCTTTGGGATTCTTGTGGACTCATGTGTTGATGGTTTGTTTCTCAATGTTCTTGTAAGCTTTGTTATGTGATTCATTTCCTTTCTTTGCTTCTGCACATTAAACAAATGAAGTGTTAAAGTAAGAATTCATGCTTGCCATGCTATGCTTTTAAGATTGTTTAATTTCAATGTTTTCTACTGTCTAAAGAGAATTCAAAGTTATTGTTTGCTCCCTTTAGCTCTCTTTCTTTCATTCCTGACCATCCACTTCAGTTAAAGGCATCAATACTGTCTCCTACCTCGCCCCAAAGAACCCCCTGCAGAAACTGTGTCCAATCCCCGCACCCAAAATTGCCATCCCCTCAATTTGCCACCAAAAAACCCTAAAAACCCCAAATCAAACCTTTTGATCAGTTTAATAGCCTAAAATCAGTGTTACCCCATTGGTCATCTCATCTATTGAAGATTTTACGAGATAGACCGGAGAGAGCCTTCTCCTGACCCGTAGGGCTAGCTACGAGGCTAAATGGTTTGATGTAGCCTTGAGGTTTACCTTTCTCAGCTTGAGGTGAAATTTCAAGCCCTAACATACTGGAGACCATACTGGGGAGACAAAATTATTGTTTGCTCATTGACGTCTGTGTTTCGTAAGTCTTAGACGGAGTCTGAAGATATGCCAGGTAGCCTTCGAACACGCTCTTGTTTTACATCAGCGTTAGTAGATAAATGCTGCTTCAGTCGATCTCCGTGAGCTTGTGAATACAACACTTCATTTGCATTTTACCCCAATACATGTATCAAGTTCAGATCTGATTGTTGGTAGTGGACAATGATTAGATGCTAACAAGGCTGAAATCATTCACTAGCGACTCCTTTCACTGAAAAATCCAGCGATCAGTGCTTCATGGTGACTTCACTGCAGACAGATCAGTAGCTGTGAAATTTTCAAGATGGATCGGATTGCAAGGAGATATGCTCCCTTGAGCCGAGATCACATCCCCAGTTTTCCAAATAAAATTCCAAAGGTAGATTGGTCAAGGAATCTGCCTACATTTAATGATGATAGTAAGAAGGATGCTGCTTTACATCTAGTTAGATTTCATATGCATATTCGCAAGTTGAAGGTGTATTTTCCTGAAGATTGCCTAATGAAGATATTCTTGGCCACTCTGGAAGGTGCAGCCCAATCTTGGTATGAAAGTTTACCGCCTGCTTGTATTTACTGTTTAAAGGATTTTCATGCCTTATTCATTGAAAGATATAAGGACTCTTATCTATCGTTAAATTTGGTTCATGACTGCTGCAAGCATGCTTATAGTTTTATTGAAAGCCTTGAGAAATATTATGAAGATGATAATTTTATGGATATTGAGATCATGGAGGCTCTGTACGAAAATCCATTTCAGCAACATAAAGAAAACTTAGAGAATTCCCATCAAGATGATCATGACATTTTGCAACAGAATCAAGATCAACAGGTCGAAGATCATATGGCTAAAATTGATGAAAGAGAAGAGCTTGTTTCAGATCTGCCCATAGAAGACATCAGCATGCAACCCATCAAAGAGAGCTCTGCTGTTGAGATCATAGGCAAAGTTTTGGATTCAGATGTTCATGAACAGCAAGGTGAGATCTTTGTGCAAGTAAGTGATG
>APFE031737086.1:41814-99971 GCA_000404065.3 Pinus taeda
AGATAAGTTCCCCATTCCTGTCATTGATGAATTACTCGATGAATTGCATGGATCAATTTACTTCACCAAGTTAGATCTTCGTTCAGGTATCATCAAATCAGAATGAAGATTGAAGACATTCCGAAAACAACATTTAGAACTCATGAGGGTCATTATGAATTTTTGGTCATGCCTTTTGGCCTTACCAATGCACCTTCAACATTTCAAGGTTTGATGAATTCAATTTTCAAACCATTCCTTAGAAAATTTGTGTTAGTATTTTTTGATGATATACTAATCTACAACAAGTCTTGGAAGGATCATGTTGAACATGTTGACAGGGTGCTACAACTATTGGAGGAGAAACAATTATATGCAAAAGATCCAAATGCTTCTTTGGAGTCCAAGAGGTGGAATATCTGGGTCATATTGTATCTCATGAAGGAGTTAAGGTAGACCCTAGCAAAATTAAAGCCATTAAGGAATGGAAAATCCCCACATCCATAAAGCATCTGCGAGGATTTCTTGGGTTGACAGGGTATTATCCAAGTTTGTTAAGAATTATGGGAGAATACACACCTCTAACAACATTATTGAAGAAAGATGCATTTTCATGGACTCCGGAAGCAACAAAGGCCTTTGAACATCTTAAAGAGGCAATGTGCCAAGCACCGGTCTTAGCTACACCAGACTTCACAAAAACCTTTATTGTGGAATGTGATGCTTCAGGAAATGGAATTGGTGCTGTTCTAATGCAAGATGAAAGATCCATTGCTTTTGAAAGTCGTCTAATCAAGGGAAAGTTTTTACACAAAGCTATTTATGAGAAGGAAATGTTGGCAATACTCATGCACTTAAGAAATGGCGACCCTACCTAATGGGAAGACACTTCAAGGTAAAAACGGATCATGATAGCCTTAAATACTTTTTAGAACAAAGATTATCCTCTGAAGAGCAACAAAAGTGGGTCACAAAGATGTTCGGTTATGACTTTGAAATCATCTACAAAAAAGGGAAGCAAAATGTGTGGCAGATGCACTCTCAAGAAAGGATGAGGATGTGGAAGCATTGTTGTGCGCCATTTCTATTATCCAACCAGATTGGATAAATGAAGCAAGGGAGGAATGGAAGAATGACGAAGAGGTGTGGGCACTTATTCGAAAGTTACAACAAGATTCCAGTACGTCTGATACATTTAGCTGGAAAAATGATTCGTTATGGTACAAAGATCGCTTATACCTCTGTAAGAATTCCCAGCTAAAACAAAAGATTCTTATGGAATTGCACACTTCTCCCTTAGGAGGGCACTCGGGAATTTTAAAAACTTACCACAGGGTTAAGAAGGAATTTTTTTGGGAGGGCCTTAAATCAGATATTCAAATTTTTGTGGCGGAATGTTTGGTTTGCCAACAAAATAAAGTTGAAACAATTAAGACACCAGGTCTATTACAACCTTTATCCATTCCAAGCCAACGTTGGGAGGAGGTTTCAATGGATTTTCTCACAGGTTTACCCAAGTCTGAGGGAAAGAGTGTCATCATGGTGGTAGTTGACAGACTTACCAAGTATGCACACTTTTGTGCATTATCACATCCATTTAAAGCCAGTACAGTTTTTAGTGCATTTATGGAAACAATTCAAAAGCTACATGGAAACCCAAAGATTATTGTAAGTGACAGAGATCCCATTTTCACTGGAAATTTTTGGACATAATTATTCTCTTGTCTTGGTACTCAGTTAGCTCATAGCTCATCTTATCATCCTCAATCTGATGGGAAAACTGAGATAGTAAACAAATGTTTGGAAGGATATCTTCGTTGCTTTGTATCTGATAAACAGACACAATGGGTCAAATGGTTGCCTCTGGCTGAATGGTGGTATAACACTTCCTTCCATACAGCAACAAAAATGACCCCATTTATGGCACTTTATGGGTATCATCCACCATCCATCACATCATATTTAAGAGAAAATTTTAAGGTTCAAGCAGTGGACATCACATCGAACATCAACAACAAGTCCTCCAACTCTTAAAGGATAACCTCGTGTTGGCACAGAATAGAATGAAACAACAGGCAGATCAACATCGCAGTGAAAGAAGTTTTGATGTAGGTGATTGGGTATTCTTAAGGCTACAATCATATAAGCAAATGTCCCTCAAGCAAGCTAAGAAGGATAATAAATTATCACCAAAGTATTATGGTCCGTACAAGGTGTTGCAAAAGATTGGTACTATGGCATACAAATTGGAGCTTCCTGCAGCTTCTCGATTGCACCAGTTTTCATGTTTCATGTTTAAAGAAGGTTATAGGCAACAAGCTCCCAGTTCAAACTATATTGCCAGAACTTGACGAGGAAGGAAAAATTATATGGAACTAGAAGCAGTCACAGAAACAAGAACTCGATAGCTACGAAATCGATCAATTTCAGAGTATCTTATCAAGTGGAAGAACTTATCTGCTGAAGATTCCACGTGGGAGGATGAGAATTTTATACAAAAGCATCCAGAACTACTCAAGCGTTGAGGAAAACACTTTTCTTGAAGGAGAGGGGCATGTTGGGTCCCCATAATACTAGTGATTACCCCATTACTATAGTAGTTGTACCCCTTATTAATATTGTTGTGCCCCTATTGCCCCCATATTGTTATTACTGTGCCCCATAGAATCCCTCTATTGTTATTTTGTGGTTTTATATTATTATTGTTAGGTCGGTTGGGTTATATTCTGACTCCTTAGACTCCTATATATAGAAAGGAGGTTTTACCATTTGAATCATCCAAGAATTGTTCATTTATGTAATGTAAAGGAGGTTTCCCTCTCGAAGAGGCTAAATTCTAAGGTGTTGATCTATCTTTTCTATCTTTTCTTGAGTTGGTTTCATAACAGTTGAGCTGGTGGATGAATCATTTCACAAAGTAACCGAAATAACAAACCGTTTAGGAAGAGCTGGCGCTTAGTTCGTGAAGGGACAAGTGGCCACCTCCCTGTGAAACGTTACACAATGGTGATGACATAGAGGTAGAGAATTCCAAGTGGACAACAGAAGGTGATTCGAAGAGACAAAAGAGGAAGCGAACAGTCAAGGGATGGATTGGCTTTAAGCCATGAACAGACAAAAGACAAAAAAGAAGAAGAAGAAGACATTGAGACAGAAGAGACAGAGCAAAGAGTGAAGTAGAGAACAGAGAGCCGAGCTGACCTGTAGAGCCAAGGCAGCTTTGAGTAGACAGAACCAGGCTTGAGATGTTCAAGCAATCCTTGCGAGGATATCTATCAGGAACTGAGTACCAAATTGTACTCATCCCATCGACCAGTTGAGGTCAAGATTTGGTAAGGGGGAGTCTGTGTACTCTAGTGGCTTGGGGAATCCAAGAACCACCCTACTAAGCATCATTTGTTTCAGGAGAATCAAATTGAGCTCCTCATTGTAAAAACTCTACTTGAAGACAATAAAAAGAAGGCCACCACTGAAAGCTGGATCGAAGATGTAGCCCAGGAGGATTGGGTGAACTCCTTATTAATTTGTTGTGTTTCGGTTTTGCTTACTGTGTTTCTCTTATTGTTTTCTAGTGTCTGTGTATTTTTCAATTTTATCGATTTATTGCCTAAGATAACATAGACACACACCAGCACATGAGTCTATAATACCTTCATTAATTAATTAACTGAGATCACTGACAAGTGATTTTCATATCACAAGTATTTTACTTTTAGGATGATTTTTCTGCACTTGCATGGATGGAGTCTTTTCTAGATTATCTTCTTCTCTGTCATCTTTATTTCATGCTTGATCTTCTTCTTCCCCTGCAATCTCTTTGATTTCATTGTTTAGAGGTTTGCCATTATTAAGTTCATTGGATTTCTTTTGTCTTTCGGCACATACAAATCATTAACCTATTGTCACATCTATACATTCAACAATTTTGTGAAGTCTTTTATTATAACATTTGTACCCCTTTCTTATGGAAGAGTTTCTGAGAAGAATTCCATCATCTTCCCTTGGTTCAAATTTGCTAAGTTTATCATAATTTCTTTTGATATAACATTTTCTCCCAAAGATTTTGAAATACTCTACTGATGCAAATCTTCCATGCCATAATTCATATGGTGTTTAGTCACTATTAACTCTCACATGGGCTTTATTGAGTACGTTGACCGTTGTTTGCATCACTTTTCCCCAAAAATTATGAGGCACTCTAGATTCATCAAACATTGCACGAGCCATTTCTTGAATAGTTTTATTTATTCTTTCAACAACTCTATTTTCCATCTGAATTTCGGCTATTGAAAATTATCTTTTGATTCGATTTTGGTCACAAAAAGCAAAGAAATCATCTAATATAAATACACCTCCTCTATCAAACCTAGGCACTAGATTTTGAGATCCATTTTATTTTCAGCCAAGGCCTTAAATATATTTAATTTTTCAAAGGCCCCATCTTTAAATTTTAGCAAGCTAAAACAACACTTCTAGTATATTCAACAATTAAAATCATAAAATATTGCTCACCTCGAGGATATTTCTTCTTCATTGGTCCACATAAGTCTATATGGATCATCTCAAGACGCATTGATGAAGAATACACTTTTTCCTTGAATTTAACTATTGATTTCTTACTGAAATGACAGGATTTGTAGACACTATCTCCAAGTGGTATAATATTTTCCATGTCACAAACAACTCCCTTGTTGCTTAGTTTAACTAGTTCACTAAAGTCAATATGTCCTAGCTTCTTGTGTCATAGCCAAATTTCCTCAGTCTTGCTCAAAAAGCAATGTTCACTATCACCTTCTATATCATATACATCATTCGTGTTGAGAAATCTAAGGGCAGCTAGATTAGGTGATTTCTCTTCCTTGGACAATTTCTTGTGATGTATTTTTACTTAAATTAACTACCTTATTATTTCACTTGATTATTATTAGTATTTTCTTCATCAAACAACTACCAAACCATAAATAACAATAAGACAAAGGACACAAGATATAGGTGATCAACCAGAGCTAAACCTCTCCAGTTGAGAGGAAAACCCCCAATAATTATTATCTTCTTATAAAATCTTCAATTGACAAATTCCAAGACCTAATACCCTTGACCATTACTCTCCGAGACCAAGTCAACCCTTTCCTTCTTTCCAACAACTTCTGCAATTTCGATCCTTAGTAACTTCTTCTGCAACTTTGACCTGCCCAACAATTATTCTACAACTTCAACCTACCCAACAAATTATTCTAGAACTTTGATCTACCCAACAAATTATTCTGAAACTTCGACCCAACAGTTTCTTCCCAACACTTCAACTTTCTCGGTAGCACTTCGACCTACCCAACAACACTTTGACCTACCTAGCTCAATACTTCGACTTATCTAGCAACACTTTGACCTGCCCAACAACACTTCAACTTGCCCAATAATACTTCGACTTTCCTAGCAAATGTAGAAAACCTAACACACGACAGAGAGAGAGAGAGAGGCCCAAAAACTTTGATATTTCTCTTCTTCTTCTTTTTTGTCCTTTTCCAGCTTCTATCTTGAGGAGATCTAACTTGCTTGAGTGAGTGTTCAAATGACATAGAGCTCCTTCTTATTTTTAGGCTTTTGAGGCATACAAATTGCTATCTTTAGTCCAGCTTATCCCTTCATGTAGGTTGACTTGATCTTTTCACCATGACGAGTTCTTGGAGGGCCTTTTGACTTTATTTTGACTCAAATAAATTTTATTTACAATATGTAACATGCCCAAAAGTGTCTTTCATACATGAAAATGACTCAATTAACTTGTAGACTCGATGAAAAGCCCTAGAAGCACTAAATGGGTGCTTGACCTAAAAATAAATTTCCCTTGAGCATGAAAACCATACCTCAAGAATAACAATAATAAAGTTATTTTTCTTTTTCTCTTAAATACATAAAATCATGATTACATATTTCATTATGAAGAATGAATGTAGTTACATATTTTAACACTCCCTCTTAACTAGGGAGGTATTCATAATCACATAAGTTACTTGGACATTCTCAATCTGAAGAGTTCTCATAAGAAGAGTTGAATTGGTAACCCATCTATTTAGCATCATGTTATCTATCATTATCACATAAAAAGGCCTTGACTAATATCTGTATCTCTCCACAAGGTCAGAGCACAATGTTAGCAATACCAATGACTTATAGACACCATCATCATTGTCTCGCAAGGCAGATACCCCACCTGAGTGTTCACAGATTATGTCCTCTGTGGACTATTCTTACCTTGGATTCCCAGTCCTCAAAGAATATCAATCCTATATGACTAATCTTATATTGGATTCCCTACCTCATCCTCAAAGAGTATTAGATGCTAGATGGTTACTCAATCCTCCATTATTTGTTCCTTTTTAAATACACATGGAGAAGACAACAAGAGTAGGATAAATGTGAGTTGCATTCTATTAACAATATCCACATATAAATACAATTCCATGTGACCCTTGGTCTTCATATACCAAATGGTATCTTGGACTCTGGTGATTTTTCACATTCCACACCAACCCATAGAGGATTAGGTGTCTGACATTCCCCCCTTAATCCGAAGGGGTACGTATGATTCCAAGAAGAGAGGTGTAATACAAAATGTGAAAAAATACATGGCAATACTAGGCTGAATGTACACTCTGAAATGTTGGCATAAGGTGGTGGTTTAAGGATGACCACCAACACTAGAACATTTAGTGTAGTTCATGGAACTCTTCCAAATCTTTCAGGAAGTTGAGGTCTTATTCTAGAGGAAGTGATCCTTAATGATTTGAAGAGGGAGAGCTTCAACCTGGAATAAGGGAGGTCTACAACCTGCATAAAAAGGGAGAACCTCAACTTGAAAAAGGGAGGTCTCAACATACAGTGGTTTAAGGATGACCACCAACTTTGGAATGCTTAATGCAATTCCTAGAACTCTTCAAGAACTGTTAAGAAACTGAAGTCTTATGCTAAATAAAGTGTCTCCAATTCTTTGAAGAGGGTGAAGCCCAGCCTAAAAAGGGAGGTATCAACCCCACATAGAGGTTTAAGGTTGAACACCAACCAAAGGCATGCTTAAGGGCATCTTTGTCTCTGCCTACAACTTTGAATTTGGTGTGGAAGGTTGTGGCTTAGGCTTGCTTGATGTGGATTTGAAGCTTGTATATGAAATTCACTTCCCCCGTTGTTAGATACAAGGTGATAAGATTGAGAAAACTCAATTTTAAGACCTTTTAATATTCTAGAAGAGAATTTGACATATCACTGAAATATCTTCTTGGTTGTTGAAGCCCATTACCAAAAAGCGATCCCTCTAAGGTGAATATTTGCTCTTGTTGGAGGCTTGTTTTTGAAGCATTAGTTTGAAGAATGAGTGTGTTGATCACAATTATTGCACAGGTGAATATAAAAAAAATGATCTTTCATATGGCAAACTCGGTCACAATGTTGGCATTTAACAACTTTTGGCTGCGAATGTGGAGGAGTAGAATCTGGAACATGTGAAGGTGAACCGCCATGAAGAAACCCAACACTATAGAACTATATGGGCTTGGAATAGTCTGGAATATGAAGGGACACCTCCTTATCACATCCAATACCTATTTTGTGGTTTTTTTTACAAGCTCTTCCCAAGATCTGATGATTGGCTTGGGAAGTGTATACTGAATTTCCACACCTGTATTCAAACCCGCTTATGAAATGAGCACTTGATTTGAATCAACCTCAACATTATTGATTTGATGACTTGTTGGTTGTTGATGGCTTTTTGTCTCAATGTTCTAAAAAAAAAAACAGGTTCAAAATGTTGTGTTTTATGTAACTCATTTTGATGTACGTGTGATTCAAGCTGCAAAAATTCAATGTTTTCTTATGCATTTTGTAAACAAGTTTGAATATTGGAGAGATTGGCCTTATTGATTTGGACCATATCATCAACATTGGAATGAATTAGAGTATTTAGCAACTCTAATAACTCAATAATTCTGACCATTTTTCAAGCTCAACTAATAATTGCAAGTAAAAATTATGGTCTTAAAGATAGAAAATGATACCAATAGAGAGTTTTTTTTAGGTGTATAATTCAACTCAACAAAGATGTGAGAGGGATATATTACTGCCTTGTATAGGTCATGAGATCATATATTGTTGCTAAGGAGGATTTTAGAAATAATATGACAATAAAACTCACAATTAACACTTCAAATTTCACCTCTTACACTAATAGAAGTTCAACCAATGTGGTCAAATTCAAACATCTCAAAATGAGGTACCACTTCAATTTTTTTGAGCTTTTGTTGGTTTCCTTGGAGCAATTTGAGTTTAAGCCTCCTTCATTTTGAAACAATATCAACTCTATAAAATAAATTCAGTATACCTTCCATAAACTCAGTTGATTGTACGTAGATGTTTGTTGTTGGCAGTGGCACATATAAATGGCTTGACTTCAAATCTCCATGCACATGGATGCTTTGGCATTCAATACATCAACGAACATATACCTCAACCCATATTACGCTCAGCATCTGAATGGAACCCACAACGCACATTTTTATGAATTAAACTCTAGAACACTATGAATGCCATAGCGAATGCATTGAAAAGGGCACTATCACTCATGCCAAAAAGAAGCAGTCACCCTATTAGTGAAAATCTCCACAGCTAATGGGGATAAATCATGAAATTCCAAAAGGTGTGATCAACATGTAAATCACACACATTCTGGCAAGAGAGTATAAAGGGTGGTAAGAGTTGTTCCTTCCCTCTGTACTTACACAATTTTCTTTCATTTTAATGCAAAATTATTCTTTACCACCCTCTTAGGAAATATTTAGTTGGGTTTTAACATAGAAAACCCCAGTGAAGAAATTTCTATGATTCAGTAACAAGGATGGCCACCAATGGAGGAACACTGATAACACCATCGCAGGCAACAACAAAATAGACGTGGACAAATAATGAGAAAAGGCCCATTAGAGGAGTGGATGCCTTTGCCTGAGCGGTTGCCCAGTGGTTGCTGGAATTGCAGTGGTGCAGATATATGAAGGTGACGGGTTCCAATCCTGTTAGGAATCCGCCTTTGAAGCTCTGGTTGATATCATCGTCCACTACCTTTGTAACCTCGATAAGACAACTCACTACTTCACTGGCCTTGTGGATAGAACAAAATGAAACGCCTTCGATGTGATACATGCCATGGAGGACTTGACCCTAATGATGTTGTGATGAAATTTATTGAAGGAATGGTTTAAATTTATCCAAATCTATAATACTTGGATTGGTTTCCTGAGGTCAAGGTAGTATTGTGAGCTGATGTTTCTAGAGGGGAATACAACGAGGTTGTTTTTATCTCAAGAGGTGGAGCCAACACATGCTTGGGACAACCTACAGTTACATGAGTTGTTTGGCAACACGAGAGAGTATAAATAATTCCCAATGACCAAGGTAACATAACGAAACATTCCTATCTTTATTTTATTGATATAAAGCATCTAATTGGGGATGCTAAGAAGAATCAGGTCACCATGAATCCTTAGAACACAGACTTTGATGCTAAAATATTGATTAGCAGGTGCTTTAGCGATGCCTCTGTGCAAAGTGACATGAAGCTCTTACCTTCTAAGGTATTATTTGGCCCTAGGGATAAGCCTATGGTTAAGGTCAACTACAAGGGCAGGAAGAAGCAATTATGAACAAGACGAGTACGCTCATAGAACAACATGTGAATATGAGAGATTATGAGAAGATGAGTGGAGTGCATCAAAACTTAGATATCACAAGCTCAGGAAGATGTTTCGCTTATCAACAACCCCCCCATTTGTTAATAGTAGTAGTCAATATTACATTAATAAATGGGGACCCTTTAAAAATTCTTTCCAAAAATAAGTTTAGCATTTAGGCATTTTCTTTATTAATTTTTGGAATAAACAAGATATCAGTCAAACACCTTTTCAAAAAACTATTAAATGTCTCCCTTTCCTACATATCACACGATCAAGCGTGGTTGAAAGCCTTGCTAATCCACCAAATCTAGTGAAAAATGATCAAAAGAGGACTCCACACTTTAATACTTTGAAACTAATACTTTTCTTGTATAAACTAAGTCCTAAGGCATTTTATTAAAACTAAGGCCCACATCACATATCACTATTCTTAGAAGGCGTGCCTTAAATAGCTACCTTAAAAATGTGTGAGATGCGAAATGACGATAACAACAATTCCTTTACCGCATTGCATTTTGGACATTTAAAGGAACACTGTAAAACTTACCGTCCGTTGAAATTGCGAAATGCGATAGAAACCTGGACCCACTCCCAAATATGTCATAGACAAGTATTTAGGTCCGCTTCTTAATAAAAATCACTTTACACATGAAAATTGACCAATGGGTTATGCCCTGGAAAGAGTAGTAAGTGGCCTGCATCTCGCATATCGTAGAAACAATAAGGAAAACATACCTACATGATGCGATAATGCAATTTGCGAGATTCCTTTGCAAATTGAAAATTTTCCATTTTCCCGATTTAAAGGCTCAACAACCTAGAACTTTATTCTCGACTTATGATGCAAACATTAATGAGCATTAAAGCTAAGAGATAACGAACCATTAGTGGGAATTTAGTAAAAGTTAATGGCATTTATGTGTGAAAATCCATCCAAGGTGATATGATATCTTCTCACTTACGTTAAAATAAATATCCTTTCTTATCACCTTTTCAAATTATTTGTATTATCCAAACTTACGTTCATTCTTATCTCTGTATATTCGATAGCTATTGTTTTTCTCCATTTTCAGGGAAAATCCAAAAGGAGTCTTTGGGAGCGATGGTAAATAAGAGCAAGGCAGTTGCGTCTAAGAAATCAGAAATGATTCCTTTATTCTGGATACCACATGCAGCAAAGAAGGGGGGACCTCTACATGGGAAACCATGTATGATTTATTAGAAGAAGAGAAACCAATACTTCTGGAAACAAAGATCATAGCTGACAGTCATACTTCCTCAGATGCCACCATTTTTGAGACAACATTCGCGTTTCTACATCGCATAGCCACGCGCCCAAATATAATCCCTTACATTGATATGGTCAAGTGGATTATTGATCAAGCCATTGTCTTAGACAGAGAATTTAAGAATAGAAGCCAAGAGGTTATGGGATGTTTTTCACCAGACAACCTATGACTTATCTACCACTGACCAGAGCCACAAGCCATCTACAACAAATACTTCCTTGAGATGTTTTCCAAAGAGAATGTGGACCCAACAGATGTCACCCAAACCTTATCAAATAATGAGGGCAAGATCAAAAAGGACAAAGCGGGTATGTACTCTACTGCATCTATTTCTCCTCCCCATAGCTTTGCAGCAGCCATGCTATGTAGGATGTTTGGCAAGCCTGATAGCACTATATTTTCTTCAAAATGGCTGCCATTAATAGATGCAGTCATAAATGAAACCATAATGAATTGGGCCCAAATTTTCTTTGATAATTTAGCAAAGGCAATAATCGATTATAGGAGGAAAAGGAGTGTCTCAACGAGGGTTTACCCTCCATTTTTTATGAGTGCCTATGTGATGGATGCAATTTGTTTTAGCTCAAAATTTCCTATCATGGGATGGAAGTGGACTACGAAAGATCCACTTCCCATTCATATATATCATAAGGACATGTGGGAGTCTCAGTTTCACCCTAATTTTTATAGAGTTTGTCATGGGGGCATGATGCCTATCCACAAACAAGTTTACAACCGAGACGCCCCTATATTTTCTAAGGAAGTCAAGGTAGATATCCTCCCAGTAGCTAGATGGTTTGGGGATGAAAAACTCACATATACCAGGGTTCTTGGGAGCATCACCTCACCTCATGTCCTCCCATACTATGTTCCAGACAAATTGATGGCTAGAGAGATAGCCTATCAAACAGCTAGTGAGGGTGGGCCAAGAAAAGGACGAAAGGAATAAAAAAAGGCCATTTGGCCTTCCATTACAGTGTGGAGCATTTACACTGCATGATCTAGGACATGAATTCAAGGAGGAAGAGATCATACAATCTCTGAAATTACCTAAATTCCTAGGTCGCCAGTATAACCCAAATGGCATTGCCAAATACTTCACTACTAGGGTAAAAGTGAAGGTATTCAGTCATGAGAAAGCTGCATTTGATGACATCTTCATATAGAAAGAGACATTCACATAAGTGAAGCATATGTCATCACTAGTTTTTGACCAAGAAGAGCTTGAATCCTTTCATCAATATAAAGAAAGGAGATTGTTAAAGGTCCCATTGGACCAATTATTGATTGAACCAATAAGGGAGCCAACTCCCAGCATAAGCCTAGAAGGAAGTTCCAGAGGAAATTCTAAGAATGATTCCAAAGCAGAGTCCCAAGAGAAATCTACCAGGGAATCAGAGAAATTAGAGCAACAATCACAGGATGGGGGAAGCAAAATCAAGGAGTCAAAAAAAGATACAACCCAATCTACAGAAAAGACAGCTGAGCAAACCTCAGCTAGAAAACAGACTAAAATTCATTCCACCTCCACCCAGTCAAAAAAACCCTTGGTGATTGATTTAGAGAAAGAATGGGGGCATTTTAATACAAATCTCCATACAAAAAAACAAGCACCTGAGCCACAGACTTCGTAACACAAAACAACTCAAGAAATTATAGTAGAGAGAACTGTAAGTACTCATGAGGTAGAGCACATTCCTGCCACTCCTACCTCTGAAATTGTTTTGAGAATTGAGGAGATTCCTCCTCTAGATGTGTTCTATACCCAACCCACAAACCTGTTGTCAAAAGCCAGAGGAAAAAGAGGAAGTCGAATGCTACAGTGAGTACTACTCCTGATAATGAACCAATGGATATTGTCTGGAAAGACTCACCCATCGACTCATCTGACAACCTTACTAAACTATCTCAGTTTGTAGGAGCCTACACTACAGTGACCATTGACAAAGAAACAGAAGTACAAATGTTGCTCAGAGAAAAGGAAAATAAATTTTTTTTGTTTGAACAACAGTTAGAGTAAGAAAAATCTAACCAATAAGTGGAATTGCAAATAGCCAAGCTCCAGCAAGAATTCGAGAAGATGAAAATAAAACATCAAGCCAGTTTAGCAGAAAAGGAAGCTCAGATACAGGCATTAATAGATAAGTATAAGGACATCCCAAATATTGATCAATTTGTAATCAAAGCGCTCGGCCTAAACTCTGAGCTAATGCATCAAAAAGAAATTCTATGCCAGAAGGTCTCGCAATTGACTCCTTATTGTGAGACTAGTGACAAATTAACGAGTCAAGTCATTCACATGAGACTCAAATATGATGAAGTCATGAAAAGAGTTTCCGACTTCATCACCTCGCAGAATTCAAAGGATGGGAGGAAGGCCAATTTTCCTATACTAGAGGAGTCACACAAAGAAATTTTATTTGTAGATTGGGATTCTCAAATTAGACAAGAAGAAAAGGCAATGATGGTCATAGTAGCAACAGTGAACTGTGTCATTGAAAGCATCAACAAAAATCTACACAGCATAAACCTTATGGCAGAGTCTATACCAGGTTTTCTTCTTAATATCAAATAGCTCGAACAACAATGGAGGTAGGGAATAGGAGAAAAAGAGGAAGCAATTAGGCAAATGACTAGGTTAAACTGGGAAGCGTACTGGCAATATTTAGTTAAACCTTACAGCTAGTGGGTGACCCTACGATGCCTAATCTCTTCCACGCAGAAAATGGTGTCAACACTGACCAATGTCGTGTTCACTGGGCATTTGAAATCTGTGATCAACTGACCGACACAACTCAAACTCATGATGAACATCTACAATCTTAAAGATTGAACGCAAAGGAGTTAGTCACCATATTTTAATTTCAATTTTTGTTTTTTTTGCACAATTTTAGGAAGGTCATTTAAACCTCCTTGACTATTTTTGTAATAATCAATTATTAGGATTTATAGTTTAGTATTTAAACCCCTCTCATGCATTTAGAGAGGGGTCCAGAAATTTTATCAGAAACAATCTTCAAAACGTGCACTTCCGTCCCTTTGAGGAAGTTCTCGTGAAATGAATGGAAAAAGATTTATTTTTATCTTATCTTTCTATTGAAATTGCACTTTTGTACTCTTAGATGGTTTTGGATTGATTGGAAGTAGGTCGATATTGCTTAAACACATGAGCAGAACTTATTACAAATGGTACTTTTATCTCGTGATTTTGTTTTGTTTTTGTATTAAATAATAATTTTTTCTTCAAATTGTTTATGTATGAAAGTTTAAAGCTTTGTTGCCATTATTTCACTTTATTATGGTGATGCCTAAAGTTTATGCTGAATATATGAATAATTTCTTATGTGATATATCTTTCACAATCGTTTCGGCTAACTATTTATCCGAAACGATTATTGTTAAAATGATTTCACTTCCTATTGCAGTTAAATGATCTTTATTACCAATTGCTCTGGGACATTATTGTAGATCGCATGTGTCAATTTTATTCGTGGGTATAGTCATAGCTAGATAATGTTTAAATTAGGATATATGCATGTGATTATAGTTTAGATTAGATTACTTTTAGCTTAAACATTTCGTTGAACTATCATATATCACCCCATTAGCATTATCATAATTTATATTGGGAAACTGGTCCCATTACCCCCATTCGGAGCCACTACACCAAATGGAAGAGGAGTTCCCAACCAAGGTCTGGATCGGGTGGTTTTCCCCCAATGTTGTAAGCAACGATTTTCGTGTATTCAACATTTTTGGCACTAGAAGGAGGGCATGATTGTGAATGGCATGTAAATCCAGATTAACAAGCCATTCTAAGAGTAAAAATCCCTCACCATCACCTCCAACTTCTCAACCACATTCAAAATCTCCTAATCCTAAGTGAGAAGTTATAAAAACAACAATGGAGCCCACTCTTGAAATCCCAAAGAACCCACATCATTATTCTTCTACCAAAGCCCCTGAACTCCAATATTTGATTCATAAGTTACAAGGGAATTTCAATATCTCAAGAGGAATCTAAGTTATCCCAAGATAGTGTTACCTCTCAGTTTACCCCATCTCAACAGTTAACTAGAGCACATAGAGAAAAACTTGGAATCCCACCATTCGAATTCCCTCTACTGAGCTGTAAGAAAGCTAAGAAGACACCATCTGAATCTCACAATGAGGTTCTTTCGTCAACACAATCATCATCTTCATTCATTCCATCCATACCATCACAAGACCAATCATCCACCTCACCACTCTAGATCATGATGCACACAGGTAATGGAACTCAATCTTCCTCTACCCAATGACCTTCAACCACTACCACATCTTCCTCTTCTCCAATACCAATAATGGCTCAACCTCCTCAAAGGCCATGGAAAAATCCAGGAGCTATTAGGATGGTTGCACCCTTACATCCATTGCCATCCCATCCAGAGAAATGGTTACCAAAGTTCAATCCTGATAGTGGCCTATTTGCTGAGGAACACATAAACAATTTTATGTTATCCATTAACTTGAACGAAGTAGTAGAAGAAGATGCAGTTGTAAGATTATTCCCATATACGTTGCAAGGAGCAGCAGGATCATGGTACTTCTCATTACCATCAGGTTCTATTAATAGTTTGGATGCTTTTCAAGAGAAAACCTTAACTAAATTTGGAGATGTTAGATCCACAGCTACCCTAATTAATGATCTCTCCAATTTGAAAGTTGAACCGAAAGAACCAATAAAAGACTTCAACTCTTGCTTCAATAAATTACTAAATAAGATACTGATGACATCTAAACCCAGTGATGAGGTCCAAAATGAGTGGTATATTTCTACTCTCCCTTCAAACACAGTTATTTTCGTCAATGGATCTGCCAAACCAACTTTGGCAAAAAAATGAAAGAGGCAATAATTGTAGAAAAACGTATTCTAGCTATAGATAAGAAAAATGCATTAGAAGAACGAAAATCCAAGAAAGTTACTTTTAGGGATGAACCTGAGAAGAAACCACCAAAAAAACCATTTTATCTTGAAGGTCTGCAGAAAGTCCTCAAAACCATGTCTAGCAAAATGGTTGATATTAGAAAACAAGTAGCAGAAACTTCCTGTAAGAAATCTTTTAAACCATTTAAAAGGAATTCCCCTACTGATCCTAAACCTCCAAATGTTATATCAAATGATGAATCCGATGGAGATGAAGATTAAGTTTCATCAAATGAAGAGCAAACAGATGAGGAAGAAGTGGTAGAGTTACAAGGAATGTGGGATTTTATACTTCCCAACAAAGAAACACAAGAAGCATTACCTGTTGCCACACAAAGTAAAAACCCTATTGATTTTATGAAAACAAATCCAAAGCAAAATGCTTCAACACCACTCCCAAGGAAAAAACAATAGTTAAGAAATCCTCACCAAAATCCACTCAAATTACTCCTCCTCAGTTGAACTCTTCATCTTCAACTAAAATCCTGATAGTATCAGATGAAATGGAATATAATATTTTTGATGATATGAAAAAGACTAGGGAAAACATCACCTTTCATGAGCTTAGAAAATTAAAACATCAGCAAAATCTACTCCTTAAAGGGCTCAAAGTAGTACCTACTTCACCTCTTCCTGTTGCTGTGATCTCACAAGCTGCTCAAGAAATGGGAAAACCACCTAGTACCTCTTTAAACAAAATTGATCCAACCGACATTGCTCTAATTGGAGGAAGATCTAAATCTCATACTCCTCCATTCCTCCTTACTTTTGAATTTTTTAATAAGAATTTACACAACTGTTTAGTTGATTCAGGAGCTTCATCTAACATTTTACCTAGAACAATTTGTTCAAAGTTGAATGTTCAACCTCAAAAATCTAATGTACGCATTGTGAAACTAGATCAATCTCAAGTCGAATTTGTTGGGGAACTTAATCAAGTAACCATTAGACTCTCATCAAATCCAAAAGTCTGTCAAATCATTGACATTCTTGTAGCTGATATTCCCAGGTTCTATGGCTTAACCCTTAGTAGAGACTAGTCAAAAAATCTTCATGGATATCTTGCGACTGACTGGTCTCACATGTGGCTTCCCTATAATGGCAAGCCAAATCAGATAAGGGTTGATCGCGAAAAACATCAAAAGTACATATTCGTAGAAAGAAAATGAACCAGTGGTGTACAACAACAATATCATCGAAAACTACTCAGTGGAATCATTTCTAGGAAATTTTAATGCTTATACTTCACCTTTCTTGGAAAACTTTGTAGTATCTCAAGTTGAAAATTTTTCCCAAGTAGATACTTCTAAGTGTGTAAATTTTGTAGGTAAACCTGTAGTTAGCTCTTTAATTTGGAAATTATTTTTTGATGGATCTATATCCAATGATGGAACAGGAGCAGGATGCATATTAGTTAGCCCAGAAGGGGAAAAGACTATGTTAGCATGCCGACTTGAATTTTATTGCACAAATAACATTGTGGAATATGAAGAATTAGTTCAAGGTTTGTATAAGGCCATTGGACTTAATATCAAACACCTCCAAGTGTTTGGAGTTTCAGAAATTGTGATAAATTAGGTAAGAAATACTATACACTATATGTCAGAACACTTGAAACACTATAAGTGGTTATTCCAAGACCTCACTTCCCACTTTACAACGTTTAATGTTTCCCTTATTCCAAGACTCCAAAACGAAGCGCCGATCTCTTAGCTAATGTGGCTTCCAAGCTTATTCCACCAGGAGATTATAGTCCTGACCACTTTTCTATCGAATTGATTTTTAGGTCTTCTATTCCCAACAATATCACAAACTGGAGAGTCTTTAATAATGACCTAGATGTCATAAGATTTTTGACATCAAAAGGCTCTTATAATGACCAGATAATTGACGAAGACCAACATGATAGCCGACTTAAGCGAGAAATAGCCAATAATGCTATACCAATGTCTGTGGTTAAGCTGGAAGATTTAAATTACCTTAAGGACAGATTCAAGCAACCCATCAATTCAGAACTTCACAGTTCAACTCTGAAGTTTGAATTGGTTAATCTAGGAGCTTACCTGAAACCTCAAAATATCAATCTAGGCCTCGGACTTACGTCAGATGAGAAATCAGACTTTATACATTTGTTGAAAAAATATAAGAATTTATTCGCATGGAACTATGAAGATGTTAAAACATACGAAACTTCTATTGTTCACAATACTATCCCCATGACATCTGATGAGAAGCCTGTTCAGTAGACATTAAGAAAAATCCATCGTAATTTAGAAAACTAGATTAAATCTGAATTAAACAAACTATTAAATGCCAAGATTATTTTCCCTGTTAGACATTCCAGGTGGGTCTCCAATCTTGCTTGAGTCAAGAAAAAGAGTGGCGATATTTGGATATGCATAGACTTCTGCAATCTAAACAAAGCATGTCAAAAGGATAACTTTCCATTGCCTCCTATGGAACAAATATTGCAATCAGTGGTAGGCTCAGAACTAATGTCTATCCTCGATGGATTCTCAGGCTATAATCAGATCCTAATACATCTAGATGATCAACTGAAAACTACATTCAGGACAAAATGGGGCACTCATGCTTATCAGAAGATGCCATTTGGACTAATCAATGTTGGTGCTACTTTCCAAAGAGCCATGGACATAGCCTTCAAAGGTTTAGTAAACAAATTAGTAGTAATCTACTTGGATGATATAATTGTATATTCAAAAAAGAACAGTAATCATATGAGGGATTTCAAACAAATCTTTGAGTGTTGTCAAAGGTATGGAATTTCTCTTAATCCTAAGAAATCTTTCTTCACTTTAAGTGAATGAAAACTCTTTGGATTCATTGTATTTAAAGTAGGGATCCACATTTACCCTGATAGAATAAGAGAAATCTTTGAAATTCCTTTACCTCATAACAAAAAATCAATGAAATCTATCCTAGGTCACACTAATTTTGTTAAAAGATTTGTCCCTGACTTCTTCCAAATTTTTTTACCTCTTCAATCTATGATAAATAAAAATTCCCTTTTTAAATGGGGACACACATAACACGAAGCTTTTGATTTGATTAAACAAGAAATCATTAATGCTCCCTCTTTATCAACGCCAAATTTTTCAAATCATTTCATTCTATATACTTTCACTTCCAAGAAATCATATGTAGCCATATTGACACAGGTCAATAAAGAAAAACTTGAATCCCCAATCTCTTTCTTTAGCTCCAATTTGCAGGGGACTGAATTGAATTATTCAAATGTTGAGAAACAAGCTTTTGCTATTTTCAAATCAATAAAACACTTCAGACCTTTTCTCCTCAAAACCCACACCAAAGTAATAGTGTCGTTCTCAGCAGTGAGAAATATGTTGATAGAAAGGGATGTAGGGGAGACGAGAGAAAATTGGGTAACAACTCTCCAAGAATATGACATTAAAATCAGACTAGCAAAAATTGTAAAAGGTAAAGGTTTTTGCATGATGTTAACAGAAGCATCTGATTTTTCAACACTAGAAGACTGAGGTGATGATGTACAAGTCTATCAGGTAAGCCTTAATGACACCGAGTCAAGTTATGCTGATATCATATTTTACTTAAGAAATGGATATGCCCCAACGCACTTAAACTATAAGAAGAGAAGGGCCTTGAGGCTAAAATCTAGACATTATCAAATCATCGATGATGCGCTGTTTAGAATAAATTATGATTTTGTTTTACTCAGATGTCTTGAAAAATATGAGACAGAAAAGGTGTTGCAAGAACTCCATGATGGACCATCTGGTGGAAATTTTGGAGGAGATACCAGTCTGCATAAAATCCTACATGTTGGCTATTACTGGCCAACATTATTCAAGGACGCACATAGTTATGTAAGGAGATGTAAATTTTGTCAGATAGTTGCTAGGAGAAAAAGGAAACTCACATTACCGTTAGAACAAGTCAATATTGAACAACCATTTGAGCAATGGGGATTGGACATAATAGGTGAGATCGTTCCTCATTCTTCTAAGCAGCATAGACATATTCTTACAGCAACTGATTACTTCACAAAATGGGTGGAAGCAATTCCACTCAAGGTAGCCAATTCTGAAAACATCATTGAATTCATCGATCATGTTATCATTACTAGATATGGTCTTGTTAGTGTCGGTATCTTCATCCCTCCATTAGTGATAAAAAATCTCTTTTTTCATGCATTTTAGGTGTCCCATCCGATCAGCTGCATTCCATTAGGTCATGGATCATTTGATGGGAGCCATTCTTTATCAAATTCCCTCATGCTTTTCATCTGCTGGCCTATTTCCATATATACAAGTCATTTGCTGTCATTTTTATTTCATTTTAGTTGCAAAAGTCATTTTAGGGTTTTCAAATCTCATTAGGTCTAGGGTTTGTCACCATGGTCATGTAAAAGCTCAATAATGGTCAGCATGTGCATGAGTAGGTCTAATAAGGTCTCAGCATCAAAATTTCAATAATTATATACTCAGTAATTGATTTTTCCTCAAAACCTTGTTTTGAGGAAAAACAGAGTTTTTATGTTCTATGTATAAAATTTCATGTAATTTTAATTTTCCTATATGTAATAATTTCATAAATGCAGCCTTGAGTCACCTTTCCAAACTCCTGCACTCCAGTGCCTGCAAAAGAAACAAGAAAATCCAAGCATGAGTCCATCAAATGACAAAAAGAGAGCGAAACTGCAAAACAGAGTTTTTAAAGAACAAAGTGAAAAGGAACTTTAGAAAAACGGGTTTTTCAAATGAAAAATTAAAAGCCAAGGTATATATAAAGTTATCTTTTGTATTTGAAAACTTCATTTTCTCAAAGTGAGAGAGAAACAAGGTTAAAATCACACTTTGAGATGAATAGAGGAAAATTGCAGCGAAGATTCTGAGTTTTCTCCTAGCATGGCGCACTTGGGCATAGGCATGGTGCACCTGCTCGGCGTGGCACACCGAGCATAGAAATTACACTGAACATTGAACAAGCACGATGCACCTGGGTGTTGGCGTGACACACCAGTCTACCAAGCCCAAAACTCTTTCAGTCGACCTCCTCAAGCTCCAAAATCTTCAAATATCATCCCTCCAAGTAAGTAAAACCTCCAAATTTGCCATAAAAGAGATTTGGTCATCATTGATAGTGTTTTGATAGGTGAAAAAACAAACCCTAATTTGTTGCATAGTTGCATTGCAAAACTGTCTAGGGTTTTGTGATTTTTTCATACCTGTTGTTTTGACTCCCCTACATAATTCTCCCATATCCCATCCCTCTTCACTAAATTTCCCTAAATTTATTCCCCTTTCCCTCTTTCATTCACACTCATCTTACTCCCTTTTTCCCAAACCCTGACACCTGATTCCTTCTATTCCCAAACCCTAATATTCATTCCCAAAACCCTATTACTCCCTAATAACCCTACATCAAGCATCAAAACCTTCCACTCATCGGTCCCATTCATCAAATTCCAAGGAAGAAAGCAGCAGTCACCTATTCTTGAAATAAAATCTCTCCGTACTCATTATTTTGCACCATACAATGGCAAATATGGAAACTAATTCAGCTTATGAAAGGGATGAGGAAACAGTGAGTGATTCCTCCCAAGATATTCATGCACCAAGAAAACCACATAAGGGAGGGAAACACATTTGGGAGGAGCCCACTACACTCACAGAGTTATTGGCCTATCCCCTTGCAGTGACATGTTTCAAACATCAGCCTTGCAACCAGTTTTGTGAGATGGTGGAGAGGGTGAAATACCACCATGAACTTGCTAGACTATTTGTCCCTCATCTTCACAATGGTCAGGTGAACTTAGTAGGTGTTTCCTTCATTTTAACACTTGAAACTATAGCTGAAGCAACAGGTATTCCAAATGTGGGTGAATAGTGGAACAAAGGACAACATGTGAGAAAAGAGCATTATGAGCCTTATATTAAGGCTAGTTATCAAAAGAAAATCAGTAGGGTCTTTCCTTTCAGATACCTATAGGACACTTATGCTCCACTCATGAAGCTCATTATCAAATACTTCAGCTATGAAGGGATATTTTCTCACTTGTACACCTATCATGTTAGATTATTTATGCATTTAACGAGAGTGAGGATGATGAACCTCCCTTATTTCATATGCAGAAAGATCAAGATTGTTGTTTTGCATCAGCTGAGTTTGTTGAATGTTTCATGGGATACTTTCATTTCACATGAGGTTTTCAAAAGCCCTCAAGTGACCCCATCAGTGTTTCAAGAGGAAGGAGGGCCTTCAAATCAACCAGAGGTTCATGAGACTCAAGCTACAGGTGTGCTAGTATTTGTCACTTATGAAAAGGGGACAAGGAGGCTATTTGCAACTGCAAAATGAGTACTATCTCCACCTGGGGTGGAAGGGGTCTCATTTCCTTCATCAGACAACAGGAAAATGCTATCTTCACCTGGGGTGAAAGGGGCTTTGCCTTCTTCTTCAATAGAGCATGTACAGGATAAAGGGAAGCAACCATTGCATGAGGTAGGGCCTTCTAAAGGTCAGGAGAAAGATTTCATTTTGATTCAGGATGATGATACTGATGTGGGCTCCCAAAGCTCAAAACTCAAGGAGATCATCAAAGAACAAGAAGCTGACATCCATGCCTTAGCTCTTAACCTTGAAAGGGCTAAGAAGATCATTAATTACCTTGAGCAAAAGGAAAGAAAGTCAAATTGACACCCCTTGAGGAAGAGATTGATGTTGACCGGGAATCTTGACTAGAGAGGGAAAGTATGCACTTGGAGAAGCTGCTTGAGAAGGCCAATAAGGAGAAAAATATGTTGCGGCACATGGCTTATCACTATTTGGCACGAAACAAAATTTGAAAAACTAGGATAAAGTGCCTGAAAGCCAAGTTGAGGAAGACTTTGAGGAGCAAGAAAGACCAAGATAAGCTCAAGATATTGGCTGAAGCTTCCTTGGCCTAGTATAGTACTTGATTCAGTTCACTCATGCCAAATTTCAAGAAATTTGGCAAACTTTTTGAAAATTTTGAATTTTTCAAGGAAAAAACAGGTTTTTTTGGCAGGTGTGTAGCGCCACCTGGCGCTCGCTTTTTCTAGGGACCTCCTCTAGAGGGAAACTTCCCATTTTTTGATTTCTCATGAAAATTTATGAATTCCCAGAAATTATTAGGAAATTTGGACAAATTTTGGGTCACGAAAAGGGTCAAAAACACCTTAAAAATGCCCTCTCTGCCACTTTTTGGCCACAAAGGAAGTAGTGTTGGGAGAAATAATATTTTTAGGGGTAAATGAGCACCAAATTCAAAAATTCCACTTGTCCTAGAAATTACATAGAAAGAGCTCTCCAACAAGCCTACTTGGAGAAAATTTGGTGAAGGGGAACACCTCCAAATGCAGCTAGGAAAACACACTATGCACAAGATGAAAAAGTGCCAATTTTGCACAGAAACTTTGTTTTTGGCCTAGTTTTCTTCTAGTTTGATTTTTTCTCTCTTATAGTCAAATTCATGAGCTGACATGATGTAAATTGATGTAATATGATGTAAAAATGATAAAATTGACTTGATAATATAGATACATCAGTTGTAGGTGGTTTGGAGTGGAATGAATCAGTTTCCTAGGTTTTAGAGCCAAGTTGTTCCACTGCCTATTTTTGTGTTCCTAGTTTAGATATGGTTGAAACCACCCCTCTTCTCATGGATCCGACCCCTGATGGATAGTACAGGTGGTTTGGAGGTCTATATTATATGTTTTTTCAGTCATTTGTAAAGGTTGGACTCTTGTGAAAGCTTTGAGCATCATTGTACATTCATCTCTGCAGTTTGGCAAGGAAATAGACGGGGGTTTGCAGCATTCTGTGGGATTCTTGTAGCAAGGTGATTTAGTATTGTTTGTTCTTCTGTGATTCAATTTATCATGTATTTATGTGTGCCATTATCTCTCTCATTTCAGATTAACTAAATGAATAAAGTATAAAGGTAGAAATCATTGATGTTGCAGTGCTCTACCTTAGGGTTTGTTTAAATTTATATGTTTTCTACTATTTGAAAATGATTCCTCATACTTTCATGCCCTCTACAACTCCTCACCGGTATTAAGACTTTCCATTTCACTTATTTAAGAGTACTAAAGCGTTTTCCTACCTCGCCCCACAGAAACCTCTACAAGATTGAGTCCATTCCCCAGACTCAAAACTGCCTTTCACTTTTGATCCAGAAAACCAACATAAAATTCAATCAAACTCCTCTGAGCATATACCTAGCCTAAAATTAGTCTTTACAACAGTCATCTCAAGCCTCATTTGCTATATTTCCTGATATTAACAAGGAGAGATCCCTCTCCCAACCTGATAGGGCTAGCTACCAGGTTAAGCGTGGTTTGATGTTACCCTAGACCTGCCTTTCTCAGCTTGAGGTAGATTTGGGCCCTAACATAGTGGTGACCATACTAGGGAAGAAAATTTTATTTGTTTGATAGTGTTCTTTGTTTTATAAACTACAGGCGAAGCCTAAAGTTAGCCAGGTAGCCTTCGAACTGCACCTGCTTTGCTAGTGCATAAGTAGATGAATGCTGCTTCAATCAATCTCCAGTTTAGGTTTATAAACTGAACATCTGACTTGAAAATTTCCCCAGTACATTAAATAATTCTAGACTTTTGGATGATGAGTTTAGAATTTAGCAGGCTAAAAAGATTGTAATGTCAATTTGATTTTTGGGAATAATTCAACACATTGGCTTCCAGAAGATACACCAGAGCCAATCCTGATCCTAATCCTCCTTCCGTGGATGAAAATCCAAATCTCATTCCAAGAATTCCCCGTCAAGAAAGTTCTGTGATTCCTGTGTTTAGATCCCTCTCATGCCTGGTTGTTTTTGAATACCTTGAAGATCTCCCGTTTAATGAACATTTTGAGCTATTGTTGTTTGAAACTAAGTCTGAAAGTGTAGTTGGTGCTACTGCTCTAAATCTAGAGTTTGTCAAAGATCTTGAAACTGAAAGAGAAAATCAAGCAATTGATCCTTATATTCTGAATCTTCAAACTTCAATTGCGGCTACCAATATCACTGAGTTCTTAGAATCTGCATCTACTATTCTTGGTTCATCTGCTGTTGTATCTAATTCAGAAATTCCTACTGAAACTCCTTTTATTCCCACCATTCCCATACATCCCGCCATACCTGATCAGAAATATGCAGTGATTTTACCCCCATCCACTCCTTCTAGACCTCACACATCAAGAATTTCTTCACCCCCTTCAACACCTCATACACCAGTCACATCAGATGCTACCATTGTTCCAACTCCTCCTACA
The DNA here is from genome assembly GCA_000404065.3 of Pinus taeda. Lineage (NCBI taxonomy): Eukaryota > Viridiplantae > Streptophyta > Pinopsida > Pinales > Pinaceae > Pinus > Pinus taeda. The sequence continues at coordinate 67,066 of APFE031737086.1, forward strand.
TCTCCAAGGCACGTTGTAAATCCACCTCGAGCAATGGCTGCTAGATATGCACCTCTTGTTCTACCACAAAACTTGGATGCCATGCCCGCTAATTACCAAAGCAAGATCCCAATGTTTGATGCTTCCCAAGGTGTCACAACACAGCAGCATGTCGATAGGATGAGTGATTTCTTTGATCTCCACGAGATAGATGCAGAGAATGTAACTATGAGATTATTTGTGCAAACTTTTGGAGGTGAAGTGCGAAAGTGGTTCAGAGCATTGCCTGCTGGAACAATCAATTCATTGGAATCCTTTTATAGACAATTTCTAAATCGATTGGAGGTAAAGAAAAATCCACTTCAAATCCTTTCCGAATATGAAAACATAAAGAGGAATGTTGGTGAAAGTGTCCAGGATTTCTGTGTTAGATTCAATATTGATTATAATGCCATTCCAGCTGATATCAAGCCACCTATGGGACTGGTTTTAATCAAATTTCCCGATGGTTTTGATCCCGATATGGCATATCAGTTGAGAGAGAGAGACCCGGATACATTGGAGGACATGAAGAAAATTGCAGTAAGTGTTGAAGCAAATATGCTAGCTAAGAGAGTTAGGACAAAGGCTAAGGAAAAGGTGACTATAAAGGAAGAAGCTTCCACTTCAGATCAAGTGCTTTGTAAGATTGAGAAGATGTTTCATAGATTAAACATTGCAGATAAGCCCGAGACACAAGTCAGGAATCTAAATTTCTATGGTCAACGGCAACCACAGTTTAGAATCAAGCAACGGGAGCAAAGAGCTCAAGATCCATCAGATCAACAACAATTTAAGACACCATTACAGCAGAACTATGTCTATGGCACTGAATCCGAAGAGGATGAGACCCCAATTGGAGAGGAGAATCACTTTTTTACATAATATGATTTGCCAATTTATATCATCGAAGATGAGGAGTATTAAGAAAGTCCAGTTGTACAAAAAGATGAATATTTTATATTGGCAAATGAAATAGTCCTAGAAGAGGAATTAGATGAGTATCAGAGAGGGTACATGAATGCATTGACAGTGCAGCAAAGGCAATACTCACTCAGGAGTAGGGATGTTCCTATCAATCCAATTCAGAAAAGGAAAGAAGCAACACCACCAAAGAATGATTCTCCAAATGTGCAGAAAAAGGAAAGGAGCCAGCAGATCCTACTTCTAGTAAAGTGCAATCAGCAAACAAAAAGTCAAATCAGCCAAGTGAAACAAAGGAGAAAACTGAAAAGAAAGATGCTCCAGTCAAAGAGGTAGAGAAAACTGCAGCCTTTAGCTTAGAAAATGAAATTGCTAAGTTAAAAGCGTCAATACCTTTGACTGAATTAATGAAGAACAACAATTATAAAGGTCATGTGGCTAAGATTTTGAATATAAATCCTCTGTCTGATACGGTAAATGTGGAAGAGGACCAACCTGAACTTATCTTTGGTCTAGCATTAGAAGTTCAATCTGAGGATAGTGATGTAGCTCCTTTTTACATCAGCCTTAGATTGCATGATTATGTTTTTCACACCGCCATGTTTGATTCAGAAGCATCTCATAATTTGATGCCAAAGGCAATTATGGAGAAATTGGGTTTGGACATCACTCGAAAGTATCATGACCTTTATTCCTTTGATTCTGGCAGAGTAAGATGTATTGGTCTCATTAAAGATTTGGTTGTAAGTTTGAATCAGATTCTAGCGAAAAATGTTCTTATGGATGTAGTTGTGGCCGACATTCCCCCTAGATTTGGCATGCTTCTATCTAGATCATGGGGTGTAAAACTCAAAGGGACATTGCAATTAGATTTCTCCTATGCTACTATTCCTGTGTTTGGTCAGATGAGGAAATTATATAGAGAAAAAAAGATGAAGTACATGATCACGAGCAAGGAGAAACCTATAAATCATCCAATTAATTATGTACATACAGATTTAGAGTCTTTTGTTCTTTATTCTGATAGTGGTTTCAATGATGTAAATAGTTAATTAATTGAAGTTGAAGATATACCTGAGACTACAGAAAATTTCAAAGCTGTACTTCAGCAAGAGAGGCAAAGTCTTGAAAGTACCGTTGAATAGCCAACATCCCATTAGCAGCAAGAAAAATATGGACAACAGCCAAAGGAAGAAAAACAGGCAGAATTCCAGCACTTGGAAGAAGAAGCCGGTTTGTGGAGTATGGAATTTGATGGAGCAATAGGTAGGGAAGGTGTTGGAATTGGTATTTGGATACGCAACCCTGTTTTCTCACCAAATAAAGTCCTGAGTAATGTAAAAGTTTGTTCATACAAGTTGGCTTTTGATTGTTCTAATAATGAAGCAGAATATGAGGCACTAATTGCAGGCTTGAAAATCCTCAAAAAGCTGAATGCAAAAAGAATTTCAGTTTATGGCGACTCCAAATTAGTAATTAAACAAGTCAAGGGAGAATACCAAGCAACACATCCTCAAATGAGGGCTTACTGTAATGCGGTTTTAGACATTTTGAGGTTGTTTCCAGATTTTACCTTGACATGTGTTCCTCATACACAGAATGTTATCGCAAATTCCCTTGCAACAGCAGCAAGTAACTTGAAGATTCCGATGAATTCAAACAATAAGTTTGAAATTCATGTGAAGCATTGCCTAGCTATCCTTGATAATCAAAGATATTGGTAGGTGTTTCAGGACGACAAAGAGATTGAAGAATTTCTATGAAATGAAGGAAAATATCAAGACACTTCTATAGATGGCAAGAAAGATAATGGCGAACCAGACTTAGAAGTAAATCAGATGGAAGTTTCACAGCTGAAAGACAATGTCATCCCTAAAGGCCTTATAACTTTAGAGGAATTATTGACCAAGATGATGTAGTCCGGAAACCAAGTTTGATGCCGACTGAAAAGGGAGTTGAAGACGTGAATATTGGAATAGCACAAAATCCAAAGATGGTGAAGTTGTCAAAAGCTTTATCTCCTCAGGTAAAGGCAAAGTACATTAGTTTATTGTCTTCATTTACTGATGTATTTTCATGGGAATATTCAGATTTGAAGGAGTACAATAAAAGTATAATTCAACACGTCATTCCAATCAAGCCAAACCAAAATCCATTTCGCCAAAAGTTAAGAAGGATCAATCCTAAGTTGCTACCGTCCATAGAGAAGGAAGTGAATTGATTATACAAGGTTGGTATAATCGTTCCAATAAGAGTTTCAGAATGGATTTCCAATTTGGTGCCCGTGCGGAAGAAAACAGGTGAGATTAGATTATGCATAGATTTTAGAAATCTGAATAAGGTGTCTTTGAAAGATAATCATCCGTTGCCAATGATGGACCACATACTCCAAAGAGTGGTTGGGGCATCTCGTATGTTGCTGCTCGATGGGTATTCTGGCTATAACCAAATTTTGGTCCATGAGGATGACAGAAACAAAACAGCATTCACCACTCCATGCGGGACTTTCCATTATGCCAAGATGCCATTCGGTTTAAAGAATGTTGGTGCAAATTTTCAATGGGCTATGGATATCGCCTCTGCAAATGAGAAAGATGTATTTCTAGTTGTTTATCTTGATGATTTGAAAGTTTTTTCTAATTCAGATGAGGAACATCTTTATCATTTGAAGATTGTTTTTCAGCGGTGTAGAAAGTATGGCATATCTCTCAATCCCAAAAAGAGCTTGTTTGCCATGGATGAAGGGAAGCTTCTCAGTCACATCATATCCAAGGAGGGCATCTGCATCGATCCTACTCGAGTGGAAGCTATTCAGAAAATTGATTTTCCCCGTAGTAAAAAGGAGATCCAAGAATTCAACAGTAAGATGAATTTCTTTCGTTGTTTTGTGCCAAATCTAGCAGAACATTTGAGGGAAATCACAAACATGTTAAAGAAAGATAGTGTAGTAAAGTGGACTGAAGAAGATATCAAATCTTTCAATTTGGTAAAGTTAGGTCTTTCTTCAGCTCCAATTTTGATAAGCCCAGATTATTCCCAAGATTTCATTTTATTTGCATTTACTTCAGAGTATACTATGGCAGCAGTCTTAATGTAGAAAAGAGATCAGCTTGAGAAGCCAATTGCTTTTTTCAGCAGAAAAATAACAGATGCAACCTTAAAGTACAACATTATTGAAAAGCAAGCTCTTGCCTTGGTGAAAGCTTTGAAATATTTTTGAGTATATATTCTACATTCTCATATTCTTGCCTATGTCCCTAACACAATCATCAAAGATATTTTAGTACAGACAGATCCAGAACGGAGACGAGGCAAATGGATCACAGCTTTGTTAGAATATGACTTAGAGATAAAGCCAACAAAGCTCATCAAGGGGCAAGGTCTAGCAAAACTGATGGCGGAATCTAATTTACATGCCTTGGACATAAACTTGATTGCTGCCATGTCCGAAGAAGATGAAGATAGCTCACTTGTTTAGGTATTTGAAATTTTTATCCATTCCTCTTGGTATTCAGATATCGTATATGTGCTCCAAAATCTTTCATCGCCATCGGGAATCGCTAAAAAAAAGTAGAACTATGAAATTAAAGGCTTCCAAATTTTGTATTATGAATAATGCATTGTATTGGAAAGATCCCGGAGGTATGTTGTTGAATTGTTTCGTTGAGGAAGAAGCAAAACAGGTCATGGATGATTTTCACAAGGGAGATTGTGGATGTCACCTATTTTGGAAGACGATGTCAAATAAAATTTTGAGAGCAAGGTACTATTGGCCTACCCCCTTTGCTGATGTTTATAAAACTGTTACAAGCTGCCACGAATGTCAAATTTTTTAGGGAAAGAGAAAATTACATCCACTACCTTTCAAGCCAGTTGAAGTAAGTGCTGCATTTTAGCAGTGGGGCCTTGATTTTATTGGAGAGATCCACCCTACATCTTCAACTCAGCATAACTGGATCTTAACAGTGGCCAATTATTTTACAAAATGGATTGAGGCCATCCCCACTCAAATGATTGATTTTTGTAATAAATATCAAATTATCTTGGGGCATTCTACTGCATACTATCTGCAAGGTAATGGATTGGCGGAATCTTCAAATAAATCATTGGTTAAAATCATCAAAAAGCTACTGGAAAAAAACAAAAAGCGCTGGCACAAGAAGCTTGTTAATGCACTATGGGCAGATAGAGTAAGTCAGAAGAAATCAATTGGCATGTATCTGTCTGAACTAGTATATGGTGTTGATACGGTGTTCCCGACATTTGTCGCAGTCTCGGTGGTAAAACTTCTGTAGGAAGCTAATAGCGAAGAGGATCATTTTGAGTGAAGGATAAACCAAATGATCCATTTACAACAGACAAGAGAGGAGGTTTTCCAGAACACCTTCAAGCTGCAAGAGAGAATCAAGGAAATCTATGATCGGAAGGCAAAGTCAGATAAGCTTCAGATTGAAGACATAGTGCTCAAGTGGGATGCTAGAAATGAGGACAAAGGAAAGCACGAAAAGTTTGAGAATATGTGGAAAGGACCATTCAAAATTGCTACATATCGAGGTCAAAATGCCTTTCTACTAAAAGAAATGAACGGGGAAGATTGTCCAAGAGGGCCAGTCAATGGTTGGCTGTTGAAACAATATTATCTTTGAGATATTTTTTATTGTCATAATTTGTCACTATACATACCATTTTATTTCCTTCATTGCAAGTGTGCACTGTCGTCATTTAGTCAGTTTAGGGCCCAAAGTGAAGGCTATAAAACTGGAGGTCTGATGTCAGTTTTTTATTATTTAGTGTGGATTGTTTGAGTTAGTATTGAGTCAGTTTCTAGTCATGTAATTGAGTAAGTTTTGAGTCAAGATATTGGTTTTATGTTTGCAGAAGTTATTGACTCCATAGCCCAATGGAAGAGGCACTATCTTCTTTACAGAGATCTATAGTTCTTGGCACCTCCCAGGAGCTACCATCCCCATTGGAGCCAATGTTAGTGTCGGTATCTCCATCCCTCCATTAGTGATCAAAATTATCTTTTGCATGCATTTTAGGTGTCCCATCCGATCAGCTGCATTCCATTAGGTCATGGATCATCTAATGGTAGTGGTTATTTATCAAATTCCCTCATGCTTTTCATCTGCTAGCCTATTTCAATATGTACAAGTCATTTGTTGTCATTTTTATTTCATTTCAGTTGCAGAAGTCATTTTAGGGTTTTCAAGTCTCATTAGGTTTAGGATTTGTCACCATGGTCATGTAAAAGCTCAATAATGGTTAGCAGGCACATGAGGAGGTCTAATAAGGTCTCAGTATCAAAATTTCAATAATTATATACTCAGTAATTGATTTTTTCCTCAAAACCCTGTTTTGAGGAAAAATAGAGTTTTTATGTTCTATGTATAAAATTTCATGTAATTTTAATTTTTCTATATGTAATAAGTTCGGGAATGCAGCCTTGGGTCACCTTGCCAAACTCCTGCACTCCAACTCCTGCAAAAGAAACAAGAAAATCCAAGCATGAGTCCATCAAATGACAAAAAGAGAGCCAAACTACAAAATAGAGTTTTTAAAGAACAAAGTGAAAAGGAACTTTAGAAAAATGGGTTTCTCAAATGAAAATTAAAAGCCAAGGTATATATAAAGTTATCTTTGGTATTTGAAAACTTCATTTGCTCAAAGTGAGAGAGAAACAAGGTGAAAATCATGCTTTAAGGCGAATAGAGGAAACTTGTAGCAAATATTCTCAGTTCTCTCCTGGCACAGTGCACCTGGGCATAGGCGTGGCGCATCGGGCGCAGAAATTACACTAAACATTGAACGAGCACGGCGCACCTAGGTGTTGGCGCAGCACACCATTTTGCCTAGCCCAAAACTCTTTCAATCGACCTCCTCAAGCTCCAAAATCTTTAAATATCATCCCTCTAAGTAAGTAAACCCTCTAAATTTTCCATAAAAGAGATTTGGTCATCATTGATAGTGTTTTGATAGGTGAAAAATTAAACCCTAATTTGTTGCATAGTTGCATTGCAAAACTATCTAGGGTTTTATGATTTTGTCATACCTGTTGTTTTGACTCCCCTACATAATTCTCCCATATCCTATCCCTCTTCACTAAATTTCCCTAAATTTATTCCCCTTTCCCTCTTTCATTCACACTCATCTTACTCCCTTTTCCCCAAACCCTAGCAACTAATTCCTTCTATCCCCAAACCCTAATATTCATTCCCAAAACCCTATTACTCCCTAATAACCCTACAGCAAGCATCAAACCTTCCACTCATCAGTCCCATTCATCAAATTCCAAGGAAGAAAACAATAGTCTCCTATTCTTGAAATAAAATCTCTTCATACTCATCATTTTTCACCATAGAGTGGCAAATATGGAAACTGATTCAGCTTATGAAATGGATGAGGAAATGGTGAGTGATTCCTCCCAAGAGATTCATGCACCAAGAAAACCACATAAGGGAGGGAAACACATTCAAGAGGAGCCCGCTACACTCACAGAGTTATTGGCCTGTCCCCTTGCAGTGACATGTTTCAAACATCAGTCTTGCTACCAATTTTGTGAGATGGTGGAGAGGGTGAAATACCACCATGAACTTGCTAGACTATTTGTCCTTCATCTTCACAATGGCCAGGTGAACTTAGTAGGTTTTTTCTTCACTTTAACACCTGAAACTATAGCTGAAGCAACAGGTATTCCAAATGTGGGTGAATAGTGGAACAAAGGGCAGCATGTGGGCAAGGGGCATTATGAGCCTTATCTCAAGGCTAGTTAACGAAAGCAAATCAGTAGGGTCTTTCCTTACAAATACCTACAGGACACTTATGCTCCACTCATGAAGCTCATTATCAAATACTTCAGCTGTGAAGGGAGATTTTCTTGCTTGTACGCCTATCATGTTAGATTATTGATGCATTTCATGAGAGTGAGGATGATGAACCTCCCCTATTTCATATGCAGAAGCATTGAGAGAATGGCTACATTGGTGCAAAGAAAATATCTTCATCAACAGTTCAACAACATTTATCATTTTTCATTGATCAAGATTGTTGTTTTGCATTAGCTGAGTTTGTTGAATGTTTCATGGGATACTTTCATTTCACATGAGGCTTTCAAAAGCCCTCAAATGACCCCATTAGTGTTTCAAGAGGAAGGAGGGCCTTCAAATCAACCAAAGATTCATGAGACTCAAGCTACAGGTGTGCCAGTATTTATCACTTACGAAAAGGGGACAAGGAGGCTATTTGCAGCTACAAAACGAGTACTATCTCCACCTAGGGTGAAAGGGGTCTCATTTCCTTCATCAGACAACAGGCAAATGCTATCTTCACCCGGGGTGAAAGGGGCTTTGCCTTCTTCTTCAGCAGATCATGTATAGGATAAAGGGAAGCAACCATTGCATGAGGTAGGGCCTTCTGAAGGTCAAGAGAAAGATTTCATCTTGATTGAGGATGATGATACTGATGTGGGCACCCAAAGCTCAAAACTTAAGGAAATCATCAAAGAACAAGAAGCTGACATCCATAACTTACCTCTTAACCTTGAAAGGGCTAAGTGGATCATCAATTACCTTGAGCAATGGAACAAGCAGTTGGAGGATAAGCAAACAATCATGGAGTTGCAAACCATAAGAGAAAACAAGCAAGCAACAAAAAGAAAGAAAGTCAAATTGACACCCCTTGAGGAAGAGATTGATGCTGATCGGGAATCTTGGCTAGAGAGGGAAAATATGCACTTGGAGAAGCTGATTGAGAAGGCCAATAAGGAGAAAAATATGTTGCGGCACATGGCTTATCACTATTTGGCACGAAACAAAATTTGCAAAGCTAGGATAAAGTGCCTAAAAGCCAAGCTGAGGAAGATTTTGAGGAGCAAGAAAGACCAAGATAAGCTCAAGATCTTGGTTGAAGCTTCCTTGGCCTAGCATAGTACTTGATGCAGTTCACTCATGCCAAATTTTAAGAAATTTGGCAAACTTTTTTACAATTTTGAATTTTTCAAGGAAAAAACAGGTTTTTCTGGTAGGTTCATAGCGCCACCTGGCGCTCGCTTTTTCTAGGGACCTCCTCTAGAGGAAAACTTTGCATTTTTAGATTCCTTGTGAAAAATTATGAATTCCAAGAAATTACTCGGAATTTGGACAAGTTTTGGGTCACGAAAAGGGTCAAAAACACCTTTAAAATGCCATCTCTGCCACTTTTTGGCCACATAGGAACCAGTGTTGGGAGAACCGATTTTTGGAGGGGAAAATGAGCACAAAATTCACAAATTCCACTTGTCCTAGAAATTACACAAATGGACCTTTCCAACAAGCCCACTTGGAGAACATTTGGTGAATCGGAAGGCCTCCAAATGCAGATGGAGAAAATCCCTACACACAAAAAAATGGCGCTACGCACAGGATGAAAAAGTGCCAATTTTGCTCAGAATCTTTGTTTTTGGCCTAGTTTTCTTCTAGTTTGATTTTTTCTCTCTTATGGTCAAATTCATGAGATGACATGATTTAAATTGGAGTACTATGATGTAAAAATGATAAAATTGACTTGATAAGGTAGATACATCAGTTGTAGGTGGTTTGGAGTGGAATGAATCAGTTTCCTAGGTTATAGAGGCAAGTTGTTCCACTACCTATTTTTGTGTTCCTAGTTTAGATATGGTTGAAACCACCCATTTTCTCATGGATTCGACCCCTGATGGATAGCACAGGTGGTTTGGATGTCTATATTATGTGTTTTTTCAGTCATTTGTAAAGGTTGGACTCTTATGAAAGCTTTGAGCATCATTGTACATTCATCTCTGCAGTTTGGCAAGGAAATAGACCAGGGTTTGCAGCATTTTGTGGGATTCTTGTGGCAAGGTGATTTAGTATTGTTTTTTTCTTTTGTGATTCAAGTTATCATGTGTTTATGTGTGCCATTATCTTTCTCATTTCAGCTTAACTAAATGAATCAAGTATAAAGGTAGAAATCTTTAATGTTGCAGTGCTCTACCTTAGGGTTTGTTTAGTTTTATATGTTTTCTACTATTTGAAGAGGATTCCTGATAATTTCATGCCCTCTCCAACTCCTCACCAGTCTTAAGAATTTCCATTTCACTTATTTCAGAGTACTAAAGCATTTGCCTACCTCGCCCCACAGCAACCTCTGCAAGACTGAGTCCATTCCCCAGACCCAAAACTGCCTTTGACTTTTGATCCAGCAAACCAACATAAAATTCAATCAAACTCCTCTGAGCATATACCTAGCCTAAAATAAATCTTTACATCAGTCATCTCAAGCCTCATTTGCTATATTTCCTGAGATTGACAAGGAGAGAGCCCTCTCCCGACCTAGTAGGGCTAGCTACCAGGTTAAGCGTGGTTTGATGTTACCCTAGACTTGCCTTTCTCAGCCTGAGGTAGATTTGGGCCCTAACAGGGCTACCATATTCCATGGTGTTTGATAATGCATCTTATTTTTCAGGCAATGCTATTGCAGAATTTTCTCTTAATAGAGGTTTCATGTTCGAGTACTCTGCTAACTATTATCCACAGGGAAATGGGTTAGCTGAATCTACAAAAAAAAATCTCATAAGGATTATGAAACAAACTATCAACCAAAATCAGAAGAACTGGCATACGTCTTTAATAGTTTCTCTATGGATAGATTGAATAACTCAGAAGGCCTCCATTGGTACTTCTCCTTTTAATTTGGTCTATGGGAAAGAAGTCATCTTACCTACAAATTTTGTTATTCCCTCTTTAGCCCTAGTTCAGTTCATTGAAGAAACTCCCTCCTCTTCTATGCAAGTTAAACAGTTACAAATCCTTAAGATCGAAGAGGAAAGGGAAAAAGCCAGAATCTCACATGCACATCATCAACAGTTAGTCAAAGCTTCCTTTGATTCACATTATGTAAGTTCAAAATCATTTCAACTCGGAGACCTAGTATTGAAATGGGATAAAGCCCATGAGGAAAGACATAAACATACAAAGTTCCAACAAATGTGACTTGGCCCATTTTATATTGTCGAACAAATAGGCCCATCAACCTTTTTATTGCAGGATTTATCAGGCAAGAGAGAATCTCTACCTGTTAATGGGCAGATCTTAAAGAAATATTTTCCATAGAAGATGATATCTTCTATTCACTGTATATTATTGTCTTTATTTTATTTTTCTAGAAAGAATAATACAAGTTGAAGGACATTTAATTTTGGCTTTACAAATAATAGTCTCTTTTTATTTTTTACTTTTCGCTTGTATAAGTAAAGATTATTATGAAAATAAATTTCACACATAAAACATAGGTTTAAGTCATGTTACTCTCAAATTGCTTATTCTCTGCAAAAATTATTTGATCTTTGATAAAACTTAACTTTAGAAAGGAACCTTGCCTCTACGTCAGTCAAGAAAAGTATCAATAACAAAACAGAGTCTCTCTACAGAAAAACATCCTTAAAACTCTACAATTGTCATCTAGATTCTCTTAGCGAGCCAATAATTCTCCCCATCAATTCAGTTTACATTTTTTAGAGTTTAGTTCTAAAAATATACTTAAAACTTAAAGGATAAGAGGTCTCATCAAGAGCTAGCTTACCATGATCATAAGGTTGTAACTAGCTGACATTACCAATACTGCATACCAAAACAGTGTAATGGCTTGAGTTTGTTTTAATCAAAAGACAAGGGGTCTCATCAAGAGCCATCTTTTTCAGTTAAAGTTATAATCAAGTGAATGGCATTGTCAATTTTGTCCACCAAACCAAGACATTGTCCTTTAAGAGATAAAAAATGAAATTTTGAAAAAAAAGAGAGAATTATTTTAGAAAATAAATGAAAATAAGTGTACACTCCGAGCTTATCTTTAAAATTTGTATTTTGACCTTAGTGGGATATTGAATCATTTCTGGTTAAAAGGTAACCCTGTCGAGGCTATGAACGCCTACTGGCAGTAGAGGCTCTACCTTTGACAGCTGAGTATATCAAAAGCTTATATGCGAGGAGCCTCTATGTTTTTATCTTTAAAACCAAGTAATCACTAATGTAGACAAAGTAACTTTCTTATGAGGAGAGGATAATCAAAAGGATGATAATTAAGCGGATGTTGTTTAAATATTCAAAGAGCAGTATGACTTATCTTATATTTCATGTAAATTTTATTTTCTAAATCATATTTATTTTGGAAGTTTTATAAATTTCAAAAAACTCTCAGAGATAATTGGTTCTTCCAAGTGAATCGCCAATTGTTGTGCTATTCAACAACCCCCCCATTTGTTAATAGTTGTAGTCAATATTACATTAATAAATGGAGACCATTTAAAAAATATTTCCAAAAATAAGTTTAGCATTTAGCATTTTCTTTATTAATTTTTGGAATAAAACAAGATATCAATCAAACACCTTTTCAAAAAACTATTAAATGTCTCCCTTTCCCGCATATCACACGATCAAGCGTGGTTGAAATCCTTGCTAATCCACCAAATCTAGCGAAAAGCAATCAAAAGAGGACTCCACTCTTTAATACTTTGAAACTAGTACGTTTCTTATATAAACTAAGTCCTAAGGAATTTTATTAAAACTAAGGCCCACATCGCATATCGCTATTCTTAGAAGGCGCACCTTGAAGATTTACCTTAAAATTGTGCGAGATGTGAAATGGCGATAACAACAATTCCTTTACCGCATCGCATTTGAGACATTTAAAGGAACACTGTAAAACTTATCGCCCATCAAAACTTCAAAATGCAATAGAAACCTAGACCCACTCCCCAATACGTCATAGACAAGTAATTAGGTCTACTGCTAAATAAAAAGCACTTTACACAAGAAAAACTGACCAACGGGTTATGCCCCAGAAATAGTAGTAAGCGACCACATCTCACATATCACAGAAACAATAAGGAAAACATGCATACATGATGCGATAATGCGATCTGTGAGATTTCTTCGCAAATCACAAAATCGCCATTTTTTGCGATTTAAAGGCTCATCACCCTAGAATCTTTCTTCCCGAGTTACAATGTGGACATTAATGAGCATTAAATCTAAGAGATAATGAACCATTAGTGGGCATTTAGTAAAAGTTAATGGCATTTATGTGTGACAATCCATCCAAGGTGATATGATATCTTCTCACTTACGTTCAAATAAAACTCCTTTATTATCACCTTTTCAAGTTATTTGTATTATCTCAGCTTATGTTCATTCTTATCTCTGCATATCTGATAGCTGTTGTTTTTCTCCATTTTCAGGGAAAATCCATAGAAGGAGTCTTTGGGAGCGATGGCAAAGAAGGGCAAGGCAGTTGCGTCTGAGAAATCACAAATGACTCCTTTATTCTCAATTACTACATGCAGCAGAGAAGGAGGGACCTCTACATGAGAAACCATGTATGATTTATTAGAGGAAGAGCAACCAAGACCTCTGGAAACAAAGGTCATAGCTGATGATCGTACTTCCTCAGATGCCACCATTTTTTAGACGACATGCTCATTTCTGCATCGCATAGCTATGCACCCAAAGATAATCCCTTACACTAATATGGTCAAGTGGATTATTGATCAGTCTGATATCTCAGACAGAGAATTTAAGAATAGAAGCCAAGAGGTTATGGGATCCTTCTCGCCAGACAACCTATGGCTTATGTACCACCTACCAGAGCCACAAGCCATCTACAAAAAATAGTTCCTTGAGAAGTTTTCCAAAGAGAACAAGGATCCAACAGATGTCACTCGGACATGGTCAAATAATCAGGGAAAGATCAAAAAGGACAGAACGAGTATGTACTCTATTACATCTATTTCTCCTCCCCATAGTTTTGTAGTAGCCATGATAGCCATGCTATGTAGGATGTTTGGCAAGCTCGATAACACTAAATTTTCCCCAGGATGGCTGCCATTAATAGATGCAGTCGTAAACGCAACCATAATGAATTGGGCCCAAATTTTCTCTAATAATTTAGCAAAGGAAATAATCGATTATAGGAGGAAAAGGAGTGTCTCAACGACGGTTTACCCTCCATTTTTTTATGAGTGCCTATGTGATGGATGCTATTTGTTTTGGCTTAAAATTCCCTATCATGGGATGGGAGTGGACTGTGAAAGATCCACTTCCCATTCATATATATCATAAGGACATGTGGGAGTCTCAGTTTCACCCGCATTTTTACAAAACTTGTCATGGGGTCATGCTGCCTATCCACAAACAGGTTTACAACCGAGATGCCCCTAGATTTTCTAAGGAAGCCAGATGGTTTTGGGAGGAAACATTCACATATATCAGGGTTTTCGGGAGCATCACCTCACCTCATGTCCTCCCATACTATGTTCCAGACAAATTGATGGCTAGAGAGATAGCCTATCAAACAAAGACAAATTGGCTAGAGAGATAGACAAATTGGTGAGGGTGGGCTAAGCAAAGGACTAAAGGAAGCAAAAAAGGCCATTTGGCCTACATTTCCGTTACAGTATGGAGCATATGCACTGTACGATCTGGGCCATGCATTCAAATAGGCAAAGATCATGCAATCTCTGAAATTACATAAATTCCCAAGTTTCCAATATGAATAAAATGGCAATTCCAAAGACTTCACTACCATGGTAAAAGTGAAGGTATTCAGTCATAAGGAAGATGCATTTGATGACATCTTCCTACAAAAAGAGACATTCACAGAAGTGAAGTACATGTCATCACTACTTTTTCACCAAGAAGAGCTTGAAGCCTTTCATCAATACAGAGAAAGGAGATTGTTAAAGGTCCCGTTGGACCAATTATTGATTGAACCAATAAGGGAGCCAACTCCCAGCATAAGCCTAGAAGGAAATTCTAAGAATGATTCCCAAGCAGAGTCCCAAGAGAATCCATCAGGGAGTCAGAGAAATTAGAGAAATAGTCACATAATGGGGGAAGCAAAAGCAAGGAGTCAGAAAAGGATACAACCCAATCTACAGAAAAGACAGCTAAGCAAACCTCAGCTAGAAAACATTTTGAAATTCATTCCACCTCCACCCAGTCAAAAAAAACCCTCGGTGATTGATTTAGAGAAAGAATGGGAGCATATTAATACAAATCTCCATACAGAGAAACAAGAACTTGAGCCATAGAATCTGTAACACAAAACAACTCAAGAAATTATAGTAGAGAAAATTGAAAGTACTCAAGAGGTAGAGCACATTCCTGCCACTCCTACCTCTAAAATTGTTTTGAGAATTGAGGAGATTCCTCCTCTAGATGTGAGCTATAGTGCAGCCCACAAATATATTTTCAAAAGGGAGAGGAAAAAGAGGAAGTTGGATGCTACAACTGCTACTAATCCTAATAATGAACCAATGGATATTGTTTGGAAAGAATTGACACCCATCGACCCATCTAACAACCTTACTAGACTGCCTTAGTTTGTAGGAGCCTACACTACAGCAACCATTGACAAAATAGCAAAATTACAAATGTTTCTCAGAGAAAAGGAAAATAAAATTATGTTGTTTGAACAACAATTAGAGAAAGAAAAATCTAACCAACAAGCGGAATTGCAAATAGCCAAGCTCCAACAACAATTCCAGCAGATGCAAATAAAACATCAAGCTAGTTTAGCAGAAAAGGAAGCTCAGTTATAGGCATTAACAAATAAGTATAAGGATATCCCAAATATTGATCAGTTTATAGTCGAATCGCTCAACCTAAACTCCCAGCTAATGCATCAAAAAGAAATTCTATGCCAGAAGGTCTTGTAGTTGACTCCTTATTGCAAGACTAGTGACAAATTAACGAGTCAAGTCATTAACATGAGACTCAAATATGATGAAGTCTTGAAAATAGTTTCCGACTTCATCACTTGGCAGAATTCAGAGGATGGGAGGAAGTCTGATTTGCCTATACTAGAGGAGTCACACAAAGAAATTTAATTTGTAGACTGGGTTTCTCAAATTAGACAAGCAGAAAAGGCAACGACGGTCACAAAAACAACAACAAATTGTGTTATTGAAAACATCAACGAAAATCTACACAGTGCAAACCTGGTGGCAAAGTCTGTACTAGGTTTTCTTTTGAATATCAAAGAGCTCAAACAACAATGGAGGCAGGCAACAAGAGAAAAGGAGGAAGAAATTAGGAAAATGACTAGGTTAAACTGGGAAGTGTACTGGAAATATTTAGTTAAACCTTATAGCCAATAGATGACCCTGCGATGCCTAACCTCTTCCACGCAGAAAATGGTGCCAACACTGACCGATGTCGTGTTCACTGGACAATTGAAATCTGCGATCAATCGACTAACACGGCTCAAACTCATGACGGACATCTGCGATCTTAAGGATTGAACACAAAGGAGTTAGTCACCATATTTTAATTTCAATTTTTGTTTTGTTTTGAAAATTTTGAGGAAGGTCATTTAAACTTCCTCGACTATTTTTTTAATAATCTATTATTAGGATTTATAGTTTAGTATTTAAACCCCTCTCATGAATTTAGAGAGGGGTCCAGAAATTTTATCAGAAACAATCTTCAAAATATGCACTTTTGTCCCTTTGAGGAAGTTTTGGTGAAATGAATGGAACAGGATTTATTTTATCTTTTCTGGCATCTTCTGCTGAAATTTCACTTTTGTACTCTTTGACGGTGTTGGATTGATTGGAAGTAGGTCGATATTGCTGAAACACATGAGCAGAACTTATTACAAATGGTAATTTTATCTCGTGATTTTGTTTTGTTTATGTATTAAGCAGTAATTTTTCTTCAAATTGTTTATGAATGAAATTTAAAGCTTGGTTACCATTATTTACTTTTGTATGGTGATGACCTAAATTTTATGCTGAATATATGAATAATTTCTTATGTGATATATCTTTCACAATCGTTTCGGCTAACTATTTATCCGAAACAATTATTGTTAAAATGATTTCACTTCCTATTGCAGTTGAATGATCTTTATTACCAATTTCTCTAGGACATTATTGTAGATTGCATGTGTCAATTTTATTCCTAGGTATAGTCATAGCTAGATAATGTTTAAATTAGGATATATGCATGTGATTATTAGTTTAGATTAGATTACTTTTAGCTTAAAAATTTTGCCGACCTATCATATATCACCCCATCATCATTATCATAATTTATATTGGGAAACAAGTCCCATTACCCCCAGTTGGAGCCACTACACCAAATGGAAAAGGAGCTTCCAACCAAGGTCTGGACCAGGTGGTTTTCCCCCAATATTGTAAGTAACGATTTTCGAGTCTTCAACAGAAGACAAAGGCATTTTTGAGCCAAGTAACTCTGATACCTTGTTAAACACACATGGATAAGACAACAAGAGTAGGATAAGTGTGAGTTACACTCTATTATAAATATTCACATATAAATACAATTCCTTGTGACCCTTGGTCTTCATATGCCCAGTGGTCTCTTGGACTCAGTGACTTTTCACAATCCACACCAACCAATAGAGGATTAGGAGTCCAACAATCACAAAGTTAAGACAATAATTATGTGTCTATCTTTCCCTCTCAACTAGGGAGTACATACCCATTTTTATAAAAGGAATGTACCCAAGGTCCCTCTTAATCGGGGACTTGCTTCCAACAACATTCTTCTCTAGGTGGAGATCATGGGATTATCAACTTCTTGTGGACCTCCTTCCTTCGATGTCATAAAATTCATATTCAACATTATGGAGCCTTCATCTTTTAAAGGGCATCTCCCATCCATCACTTTCCTTCATGAGCCACAATGGTCATGTCATCCTTCTCTCTGTTAGAAAGTGATCATGTAGTCCCCATCTGGCTCTTTCCCCATAAAACTACCTCTTTCAGGTCATGTTTCCTCGAGGACCCTTAATCCAACAACATGAGTGCTAGTTGTAGGTGACATCTAGACTTGTTTTTTCAGTAGCCCTGTATGAACCCATCCAAATGTTGTTCAAAAATAAAAAATGAACTTCAAATCAAAGTTACCTTTTGTAATGGCCTTTCATCATGACATATTTTTTTCTTGCAACATCAACATCCTACACCTTCATAAGCACATCTCCAAGACTTCATATGTCAAGGGTCTCTTTTCTTTACAAACCTTATCATGGTCTTCTTTTCTATGGAGATGTGATGATCAATTCTTCTAGTCATCGGATGTTGATTTCCCTATTTTTACTTGACAATAGTTGTTGGCATTATGGCACTGGTTTGGCTCAATGACATAAGTGTTGTCCTTGATGGCAATTAACTCAAGTAGCAGATCACAAGTTCAAGCTCTCAGAATGGCAGAAAATGACAAGTGCGCAGGTTCCTAATCTCAAAGATGCGGTCATCAACAGATTCCGCAGATGCTCCGTTCGGAAGTTGCGGATAGGTCCGCAAGTGTACCATTCAAAAGATGCAGACCCCCAGTTCACACACTTTCATGTAGAGAAAAGCGCATGCACATGGGAAATCTTACGGGTGGTCCATGGTATTTAGTCTGATGCTTTTGAACCTATGGTTTGGTCCGTGGTTTTTGCATCTAAAGTTTCGGATCCCTTGTATTGGGTTTCTATGGTTTTGGTCCATGGTTTGTGTATAAAAAGGAAAGGAGATTATTTGGCTGGGCACTCATGTGTTGAATATCTTAAGAGCAAGATCTGAAATTCTGGTGATCGATTGGTGAATAATAGCTAGATCTGAATTAAGGAGAATCCTCAGCATTATAAGGTGAATCTACTGATAAGATGAGATCTCCTTGGCACATGATCAGATCTATGAATCTGATAGTCTGGGATATAGTTGAGGACTGATAAAGTGTCTATACCTGGAGGTCCGCAGGTGAGATTCGGCGCAGGTGCAGAGGTGCGCAGTCTAGAAGACAGATCAGGTGCGAAGGTGCGGATTCCAGTTGACAGCGCAGGGGCGGAGGTGCGCAGTCCAGTTGACAGCGCAGGTGCAGAGGTGCGCAGAACATAAGACACAGCAGTGCGGAGGTGCGCATAATAGAATATGCAGCAGGTGCGGAGGTGCGTAGAAGATAAGACAGAGCAGGTGCGGAAGTGCACAGGCTCGACACAGTAAAAGTGCAGATATCCACGGGTTTCTATTGGTGAAGTTGTGGACTTTTCTTGAAATATTTTTAGCTGCCTTTACTTATTACTGTTGAGTTCAGGGTTCTGAATTTGTGTATGGTTGTTGTGTATTGAGAAGTTATTGACTCAGTATTTGTACAAGGAAGTTGGGTGATTTCAGATCTATTTGATGTTTGATTGATATTCATGGATCCAATCTGAAAATTTATGAAACGAGGTCCTTAGAAGAAAAGAGAAGGTTGTAGCCTTCTGCAGGTTGAAGCCTGCGTGCTGGTATAAGACTGCACCAGTACAAATCATTGTAAAAGAAGTTTCTAATTGAAAGAAGATAGAGACATATTGCAGCAGGTGGTTTTCACCCACATTGTGTTTCCACCTTATATCTTGTGTCCTTTGGTGTGACTGTTGCTCTATTTTTTTGTTGTTCCTATTTGCAATAGTTCTAATGATCCATAGCTGAAGAATATATTAAATTATAAGGTATAAGCAAGTTTCATCTGCATAAATTGAAAAGAGTTTGATAATACTGATTCACCCCCCCTCTCAGTATTATTTTCAACAATTGGTATTAGAGCAGGTCCTTCAAGAAAATCTTGATCGCTTGAAGGAAGATCTATCACCATGAGCAACTACGAAAATGAAGCATCTATTAGGCCACCGATTTTTTATGGGAGAAACTTCGTCTATTGGAATGTAAGAATCACTGCCTATCTTCAATCTCTTGGTACCGAAGTATGGGATATTGTGGAAACAGGATACACATTTCCATCAGCAACTCCTACAGACGCAGCTGGTAAGAAGCAGTATGAAACAAATGTAAGAGCGATCAATACTGTATTAGGAAGTCTATCTCAATCAGAATTCGTCAAGGTTATGCAACTCAAAAGCGCAAAGGAAATATGGGACAAGATCATTCTAAGCTATGAAGGAGATGAGTAGGTAAAACGAGAAAAATTGCAAACTCTTAGAATTCAGTATGAAAGTCTCAGAATGCATAATGATGAAAGTGTGGCTAGCTATTTCCTACGTATAGATGAGATCATAAATTGTATGAAAAAATTGGGTGAAGAAATAAAAGAAGTTGTTGTGGTTGAGAAAGTTCTAAGATCTTTGTCTCCTAAGTTTGATTCAAAAGTTTTTTCCATAGAAGAAAAGGAGAATCTAAAGAATCTTACGATGTCACAATTACACGGAATTCTAATTGCTTACGAAATGAGAAAAGGAGGACCATCAGACAGAAGAGAAGCTGCATTCAAAGCTTCAGGAAAGGGAGATTACTATGAGCCAGGACATATGTCAGAAGAAGAGGAAGATTCAAATTTTGTCAAAAATCTTCAACGGGGAACTGGAAGATTAAGAGGTAAGCTGCCTTTCAAATGCTTTGCTTGTGGAAGGGTCAGTCATTATGCTGCAAAATGTCCACATAAAGATAAACTAGACAAAGGTAAGGAACCTGTTAGATGGAACAGAAGACAGAATAAGAAGAGCTATTACATGCATGAAGACAATGATGGATTGTCAAATAGTGATGAAGATGAACAAGGAAATGATAATAGACTTTTGATGGCTTTTGAAGATGATGATTTCTTGGATGCTATAAATGAAGAAGGTCTTTATGAAGAAATTGCTAAAGTTAAAGTTTGTTTAGAGGAAAAGAACATGATTATAGATACTCTAACAGTCCAACTTGATAAAAATGATAAACACAATGAAGGGTTAGAATGTGAAATTGTGGGACTTAGAAAAGAAATTGAGAAAACAAAAGCCCTTAATCTCAGATTTGCTAAAGGATCTGAAACTTTGGAAGAGATTATCAAAGTACAGTGTTCTCCTCTAATCAAGACAGGTCTCAGATATTCTGAAGAAGCATCTCAAGCCCAGAAGCAAACACAGAATCCATCTACCTCCAAAAGTTATCTTGAAGCAGTAAGGAGAAAGGAACAAGTTGACAATCAAAAGCATAATGCAGATCACCAAGTAAATCAGGGACAATTTGCCTCAAGAATGATCAAAGATTTTCAAGTAAATCAGGGGAAATCTACTTCAAGGATGAACAGAAGCCTCAACCAACCATAGGTAAATCGTTCTCAATTTAGCTCAAGAATGGATGGAAACTACAATCATATGGTTGGTAGATTTGATAATCGCAGGATTTTATTCAATGGCCAATGTTTCTCTTATCATAACTTTGGTCATAAAGCTGCTCAATGTGTTGCCTATAAGACCATCATGACTAGGGAAGCTCAAAAACAAAGGAGTATAACAGGAATCATGAAAAGAACCTACAATAACTTCTTTTCTCTTGAAAATGAAATAGAATGTACTATTTGCAACAATTTCGGTCATGAAGATTCTGAATGCAGAAGCAGGTTTCGGCAAACAATTCAGAACGAGCAGGCTTAATTGAGTTCCAAAACATAGAGAAAGAAAGAATCACAACCAGAAAGCTATGGGATAGCCTTATATGTGGAAGGACATGAAAATCAATGGTACATTGACAGAGGATGCTCGAAACATATGACAAGTAATAAAGAAAAACTTCAGTCATATACTTCCTTAGAAAAAGAAAAGAAGGTCTCTTTTGGAAATGACACCCCTGCCTTCATAAAAGGTAAAGGTTCTGTTCAATTGAAAGAGAAGGTCAAAGCTAGAAATGTCATGTATGTTGATGGCTTAAAGCATAATCTATTGAGTGTCAGTCAGATGTGTGATCAAGGAACTGAGGTAATATTTTGATCAAATGGATGTATTGTTCGTGAGGTTGATATAGGAAAAACAGTGATCAGAGGCATAAGAACTCCAAATAACTTATACGTACTCAAGGGAGAACATCAACAATGCTACTTAAGCAAGAATGATGAACACTGGCTATGGCACAGAAGACTGGGACATCTTAGCCTCTCTCAGATCAGGGAAGCATGTAGATATCAGGCAGTTCGTGATCTTCCTGACATCAGAATTTCAGACAACACAATATGAAAATCATGTCAAATTGGTAAGGAAACCAGAACTAATTTCCCTAAGAAGTAAGGATCAGCTAGTAGGCCACTTGAACTTGTCCACACTGATATATGTGGTCAAAATAGGAAGAGATCACATCAAGGAGAAGAGTATTTCATATTGTTCATTAACGATTTTTCAAGGATGTGTTGGATAGGACTCATGGAGTATAAAGATGAAGCTTTCAAAAAGTTCAAGTCATTCAAAGCTTTGGTTGAAAACCAATCAGATCGCAGAATCAAATGCCTCAGATCTTATCGAGGAGGGGAATTTACCTCAGATGAATTTTTCGATTTTTGTGAAGAACATGGAATAAGAAGGGAATTCTCTACTGCAAGGACTCCTCAACAAAATGGACTAGTGGAAAGGATGAACAGAACGATTCAACAAATGGCTCGTGCTATGCTTGATGAGTCTGGAACTCCCGCAACCTTATGGGGTGAAGCCACATTTGCCACTGTTACTATTCTCAACAAGACAAGCGTCTGAGTAAACAACACTCAGACTCCTCATGAACTTTGGTATGGTAAGTATCCCACGATAAAATACTTCAAAATCTTTGGAAGCAAATGCTACATTAAAAGGACTGATGAAAATCGTGGCAAGCTTAAACATAGAGTAGATGAAGGCATTCTACTTGGCTACTCTCCCCACAGCAAAGCTTACAAATGTTACAATCAAAGACTTGTTAAAATTGTTGAAAGCATTGATGTAGTGGTTGATGAAGAAGGAAACCCTCCCAGGCGGATAAACTCTGAAGATCTCGAAGAAAATTATCCGTCAACATCAAATCAGATTCATGATGAAGAAGAAACCCATGAGGCACCAAAAGAATAGATAAGGATAGAAGAAAAGACTCCATCTAGATACGTTTAAAAGAATCATCCAGAATCTTAAATTTTGGGGCAGAAAGAGGCAGGTGTGCAAACAAGAAGAACCATTTCAGAAGCTTCGAGCTATCTAGCACTGCTCTCCTCCACTGAACCACAAAATGTAAGAGAGGCTTGCAAAGATGAATGTTGGTCAAGGCCATGGAGGCAGAACTCGAGCAGATTGAAAAGAATAACACTTGGGAGTTAGTTCTGATACCAAAAGACAAGAATGTCATAGAGACAAAATGGATTTTCAAAAATAAGCTGAATGAAAATGGGGATATGGTTAGAAACAAGGCAAGACTTGTTTGTAAGGGATATGCGCAACAAGAAGGCATAGACTTTGAGGAAAATTTTGCTCCAGTTGCCAGACTTGAGGCTATAAGAATGTTCCTTACTCTCTCTAGCTTTCAGAAGTTCAAAGTATTTCAGATGGACGTAAAATCTGCATTTCTAAATGGAGACTTGAATGGAGAAGTGTACATTGAGCAACTAGATGGGTTTAT
This sequence comes from Pinus taeda, assembly GCA_000404065.3. Lineage (NCBI taxonomy): Eukaryota > Viridiplantae > Streptophyta > Pinopsida > Pinales > Pinaceae > Pinus > Pinus taeda. Next base: position 90,404 of record APFE031737086.1, read on the forward strand.
CCTTCGAAATTATCCAAATCTTGTATGCAGACTCAAAAAGGCTCTCTATGGCCTTAAACAGGCTCCAAGGGCATGGTATTATCAGTTGGATAAGTACCTCCATCAACAAGGTTTTATAAACGGTTCAACTGATAGCAATATGTATATAAAAGTTGACAATAATAAGTTGCTAATACTTGTGGTGTATGTTGATGATATCATCTTTGGTAGCAATGAAGAAGACATGAGTCAAAACTTTGCCTTGGTGATGCAAAAAGAGTTTGAAATGTCCATGCTTGGTGAGCTCACATACTTTCTTGGTCTAAGTCTAACAAAACAAAGACGACATTTTTCTATCTCAAACCAAATATCTCTAGCAGATCTTGAAGAAATATGGGATGGAGGATTCGAAACCAGTATGTACCCTTATGGTGACAGGTTGCAGCCTCAGCACAAATGTTGAATTGGCAGCAGTACATCAACCAACCTATAGATCCATGATTGGTAGTTTTCTTTATCTAACAAGTACCTGACCAGATATTATGCATGTAGTGGGAATAGTTGGAAGGTTTTAGGAAAATCCAAAGGAAACGCATCTTCAGGCAGTTAAAAGAATTTTCAAGTATCTACAAGGAACTCAAAACTATGGCTTATGGTATCTTAGAGGTACAGATCTCACACTTCATGCATACACAGATGAAGATTGGGTAGGAAGCGTGGATGATAGGAAAAGCACTAGTGGTGGTGCATTCTTCATGGGTCCTAGATTAGTATCATGGTTCAGCAAGAAACAAAGCTCTATTGCATTATCTACAGCTGAAGCAGAATATGTAGCTGTTGCATCTTGCTGCACACAACTCCTTTGGATGATGCAAACATTGCAATATCTTCAAATCACTTGTACTCCACCTGTCTCCATTTTTTGTGATAATACAAGTGCAATCAGTATTTCAAAGAATCCTTTCATGCATTCAAAGACCAAGCACATCCCGATCAATTATCATTTTCTCCAAGAAAAAGTACTTGATCAAAAGGTCAAATTGGAGTATGTTCCCTCTAAGGAACAAGTTGTTGATATCCTCACCAAACCACTGCCCAGGGAGACCTTTGAATACCTCAGACAGAAGCTGGGGGTAATTGATGCATCATCTTGTTGTTGAATCTTGTCTGGTTCAAAGACTGTTGTATGCAAGTTTCATATGGGGTGTATGCATACATACGCTAGTTTATGTGGGTTTGTAAGAGACCTTCTGGCATAGGTTCATGGGGAGCATACATTCTTCTAATAATGCATTGTTGGCATTATCATAGAAGATCTTGGATCAATTATGTTGGATTTCAAGAGGAGCAAGTGCAGAAGGAGAACATGGATTCTCATTTGAATAATGCTGCTGATGTTTTTGTCTCTATGTCTTATATTTCTTTTGTCAAGGTCATGTAACGGCTTATTTTGGTTGCCCCACTATGCCTGGGATGGATAATGTAGTGTGCTAATTATATCATGTATCCCCACTTGATTGGGAGTTGTATGTATGAGTCTTTGGTGATAGAGAGGTCAGTTATGATTTCTTCTGTAGAACGTCTTCTTGCAGATCTTGCCTATTTGTCAGGGGGGGCTTTGATAGCACAATAGAACAGAGATTTCAGCATGCATTCAGGGGGAGCATAACCGTTTGCCCTTGATGAAAAAGGGGGAGGAAATATCTTGAGTGACTTTGGGTTTCCATCAAGTCCAAAGGGGGAGATTGTTGGCATTATGGCACTGGTTTGGCTCGATGACATAAGTGTTGTCCTTGATGGAAATTCACTCAAGTAGCAGATCACAATTTCAGCTTCTCAGAATGGCAGAAAATGGCAAGTGTGCAGGTTCCTGATCTCAAAGATGCGGTCATCAACAGGTTCCATAGATGCTCCGTTCGAAAGTTGCGGACAGGTTCGCAAGTGTACCGTTCAAAAGATGCGGACCCCCAGTTCGCACACTTTTATGCAGAGAAAAGGGCACGCACGTGGGAAATCTTACAGGTGGTCCATGGTATTTAGTCCAACGCTTTTGAACCTATGGTTTGGTCCATGGTTTTTGCATCTAAAGTTTTGGATCCCTTGTATTGGGTTTCTATGGTTTTGGTCCATGGTTTGTGTAAGGGTTTGTGTATAAAAAGGAAAGGAGATTATTTTGCTAGGCACTCATGTGTTGAATATCTTAAGAGCAAGATCTGAAATTCTGGTGATCGATTGGTGAATAATAGCTGGATCTGAATTAAGGAGAATCCTGAGCATTATAAGGCGAATCTACTGATAAGACGACATCTCCTTGGCGCATGATCAGATCTGTGAATCTGACAGTCTGGGATATAGTTGAGGACTGATAAAGTGTCTATACCCGGAGGTCCGCAGGCGAGATACGGAACAGGTGTGGAGGTGCGCAGAACATAAGACACAACAGTGTGGAGGTGCGCAGAACAGAAGACGTAGTAGGTGCGGAGGTGCATAGAAGATAAGATAGAGCAGGTGCAGAAGTGCACAGGCTCGACACAGCAGAAGTGCGGATATCCGCAGGTTTCTATTGGTGAAGTTGCAGAACTTTCTTGAAATATTTTTAGTTGCCTTTACTTATTACTGCTGAGTTCAGGGTTCTGAATTTGTGTATGGTTGTTGTGTATTGAGAAGTTATTGACTCAGTTTTTGTACAAGGAAGTTGGGTGATTTCAGATCTATTTGATGTTTGATTGGTATTCATGGATCCAGTCTAAAAATTTTTAAGCGAGGTCCTTGGAAGAAAAGAGAAGGTTGTAGCCTTCTGCAGGTTGAAGCCTGCGTGCTGGTATAAGACTGCACTAGTACAAAATCATTGTAAAAGAAGTTTCTAATTGAAAGAAGATAGAGACATATTGCAGCAGGTGGTTTTCACCCACATTGGGTTTCCACCTTATATCTTGTGTCCTTTGGTGTGACTGTTGCTCTATTTTTTTGTTGTTCCTGTTTGCAATAGTTCTAATGATCCACACTTGAAGAATATATTAAATTATAAGGTATAAGCAAGTTTCATCTGCATAAATTGAAAAGAGTTTGATAATACCGATTCACCCCCCCTCTGAGTATTATTTTCAACAATAGTTTCATCTTTCACGATATTTTATTTCTTTCTTCACATATTTTTCCCTAGGAACATTCATCCATATTTCCTTTATATTTGTTAGCCACCTCATATTCCATATGATGACATATTATTTTGATTTAATATTTGTCAATATATGAACCATGCCTTCATGCATTTTTCAAAGGAAGAGATCCTTGATCATGCTCACAATGTAGAGCATTCTCTATCTACAACTATATGATGGAATGACTCAATCTAACAAATATATACATATCTCTTTCCTCCTTTTGGTCATCTAGACTTCCTTTGCCAAATTCCTTTTCGTGATTAAGAGTATTTCAATCAACTTATCATGTTGCACTCTTTTGTCACCATACCATCAACCTTATAAACACTGTATCCCACACAAGGTGGAATGATCAGCGAGACACTTGCTTCTACCAAGTAGAGGTGAACCTTCTAATAAATATTCCAATAGAGGATCTAGATTATTCTTATCTGATAGAAGCTCCTTTCTCATGATGATGATGTATGATGAATTCCTTATATCATGCTAGATGAGTTTATTTCAACTATATGTACTACATGAGGTTTATCAAGAGATAATTTCTTTATCTGATGACTTCTACATCCATGTATACTTCTACTTCAGTTATCCGTTCAAGCTTCTCTAATGAAGTCATGATCTCTTGCTTCAATATCATGCTTCTAGTATGATGCCATCTTCTACTAAGATACATCTCGTCATAATTCTTCTCATCTTGACTACCATGTTGGAGGTATTTTTACCTCCTACTTCTCCTTGATATGCATTGGAGAAACCCTAATAGTGAATATCTATCCCTTTACATTTATTCTCATAAGGTTCTTCCACTTCTTTGGTGATGTGAGCTTTATTTCTTTCTTTCGTCTTATTCTCCTTCTTAAATTTTGAACAATCTCTCTTGTAATGCCCATATTCTTGACAGCCATAGCGTTGAATATTCAACATATCCTTCTTCTTCTTTTTCTGAGTACCAAACCTTCCAAACTTTTCTTTCCTCCTAACCGTGTCAGCAAATGCTTGAACTTGCTCATTTAATCCTACGTCGCTTTTTGCCTTCAACCTGATTTTTTCAATTTTACACAATGACCAAAGCTCACTGAATGGGGTGGATTCCTTCTTTCCAAAGATGCTAGAGGTGCATCTTCCCCATTCCTCTAGAAGTGCATTGAGCACTATGTGTTCATTTCTTTATGAGACATTATTTCTCCCAACTCTTGTAGTTGGTCTCTTATTTCTGATACCCTCATAAAGTATGAGTCTATTCCATATTCCTTTGAGATCTTCATTTTGTACAATTCATTCCTCAAAGGTATCATTTTGTACAGTTGTATTTTATTCATCAAACAACTACAAAACCTTAAGCACAATAAGACAAAGGAAACAAGGTATAGGTGATCAGTTAGGGCCAAAACCTCTCCAACTGAGAGGAAACCCCGAAAGAATTCTTCTCTTCTTATAGAATCTAAAATTTATGAATTCCAAGACCTAAGACCCTTGACCATGACCCTCCAAGACCTATTAAACCTTTTCTTTCTTTCCAACAACTTCTGCAATTCCAATCCTTAGTAGCCTCTTCTACAACTTTGGACCGCCAAACAAATTCTTTTGTAACGTCGACGTGCCCAACAAAATCTTTCACAAATTCGACCTACCCAACAATTTCTTTTGGAACATCAACTTGCTCAGTGAATTCTTCTAGAACTTTGACTAAAGAGTTTCTTCCTAGCACTTTGACTTTCCCAACAACACTTCGACCTACCTAGCAAAACTTTGACCTACCCAACAACACTTTGACTTGTCCAACAACACTTCAACCTATTGTTATAGATCTATTTGGGCACATCAATCCCATCATCCAGATCAGTGTTTTAAGGCTCATCAAACCCTAATTTTAGTTGTTACATGCCCTAAACAGGTCACCCCTTTGAATGCCTCCTTCTAAGACAGTTTCATGACTTGAAAACATCTAGAAATAGCCTCCAAAGGGACCAGCACAGGTAGGCCCATGTAAGGGTGCTCTACATAGCACTTAGGCTTCCTTTCACCTATGCTGGGAAAGATTGAGTGAAATTCACATACGGTTTTGGGAATATTCTTATCTTTTGGAGTCATATAGAATGTTTCCTCACTTATCAACTCTTATGAGCTTGAAAATGGATGAGGAATGAGTTAAGAGGCATCCTATCCTCTCATCCCTTCCTCCACGGAACTAATTCCAAGTACAGAAGGCCATTTAATGCCACCATTTATGACAAAACCTTCTTCATCTCCCTATAAATTGACCACTCATCTAAGTGATCAGGGGCTTGATTATGTTGAATTGTAAGGAGATAATGTTGCTATGAGATTTGGCTTTGAAGCAAGTATTGTAATGCTACAAGTTTGTCATGCTTTTGATGTTATGTGGATGGGATCCAATATGGAGGAATGGCTTTGAATCAAACACAAATGGTTATAATCCCTTCTTCTATTCAATAAAGTGTCTGAACCTTTCTCCCATATGTTTGTATTGTTTTATAATGCTTATATGTGTGAAATGTACCTCATTCCATTCACTTATATTCAATAGATCTTTTGCTTTGATCAATTCTTTGTTTTCTGTTGTGTTTACTGGTACTTCTCAGGAGTCTTAAGTATGAGAAGGAGCGACGGGATCAATACAAAGGAGATGAGAGGAAAGCGGAACTACAAGTAGGTATTCTCATCTCCTCATCTTATCTATTGCTTATAGGAAAATACTAAAACACTTTAAACTATTGTTCTAGATATGGCTACTTATCTAGGCAATTAGTATTTATCCGTAGATACCAAATTCTCCAAAACACCTGCTGAACAACACTTCAACTTACCTAATGATACTTTGATGTGCCCATAAACTATAGAAACCCTAGCACAAGAGAGATAGAAGCCAAAAAAAAAATTGATCTCACTCTTCTTATTTTTCATCCTTTTCCAGCTTCTATCTTGAGGATATCAAACTTTCTTGAGTCACAGTGTCCAAATGAGGCCGATTTCCTTCTTATTTATAGACTTTTGAGGGGTATGAATTGCTATATTTCGGCCAACTTATCCCTTCATGTAGTCTGACTTCATATTTTCACGATGATGAGGTCTTGGAGGATATTTTGACTTTCCTTTGACTCAAATAAATTTTCTTTACAATATGTAACATGCCCAAAAGGGTCTTTCATACATGACAATGACTCAATTGACTTATAGACTCAATGACAAGCTCTAGAAGCACTCAATGGGTGCTTGAACTAAAAATAAATTTCACTTGAACATGAAACCCATACCTCAAGAATAACAATAATAAATTTATTTTTCTCTTTTTATTTTTATTAAATACATAAAATCATGACTACATATGTCATTATGAAGACCAAACCTAGTTACATATTTTAAAAATCTGGAGTTCTGGTTGCCTTTATTATGGTTTTTCCTGTATGTAGTTCATTGAACACATATCCCTTAGACCTAAAGATAACCTCATGTCCCTAATTGGACATATTTCTAAAACTAAACAAATTATTCTTTAAGCCATCTACAGACAAGACATTTTAGGCCTTGGTTTTTCATTTAAGACAACATATCCTTTCCCTTTTATGCTTGCAGGAGAATTATTACCAAAGGAAACATTTCCTTTCTTAACTTCATTAAAAGAAACAAAATTATTTATGTCACTTTTCATGTGTTTCGAGTAGACACTATCAATGTGTTGTAGGTTTTCTTGATCTCTGGCATATAAAGCTAAACCACACTTTTTTGAAGAGGAAGTCCTCCTTTTCCAAAATTTACGAGGATATGTATTTCTTTCATGTTGATAAGTAGGAACAAATCTTCTTCTGCACTCACTTGCCTCATGTCCAAAACTATTGCATGTAGAACATTCGATTTCATCCATAAGGGGAGAAAATGCATTATTAAAGGACTTTCTAGTCTTTGTTAACTTATTCAAATTAGACATGACTCTTAGTTATCTATTCTTGACGGTTTTTTATGCTACACAGTGAATAACCTTATGACCAAAATTATGACAAGAAAAACAATGACCATAGAATAAATATGAGTAAATAATTTCCTTGGGAAGCTTGGCCCATGATTGTAAAAATATTGCATCTTTGATTTTGGTTGCTTTCTTTCTTTTATTAATTTTTTGTGGCTTGATTCATCCTTGTTTTGTTGAGTATTTTTTCTTTGATCATTGATTCCCTTCAAGGCATTGACATAACCTTTTAGGCTTATGCCTATTGAATCCATCATATTTGAGTCTTGTTTTTTTATTCAGAGTTGCACTCTATCAAAGACCTATTTTGAATTAAGGGTGAACATTGATCATTAATAATTTTCACTTATGTTTCAAAGTCCTATACAAACTTGAGATTCAAATTTAGCTAAGACTTTGTTTTCTCAATGACATTCCTTAGAGCTACATTTTTTTATTCCAACTTCTCACAGTGCCTATATTTCTCTTGAAGTTGTTTCATTAATACTTCCTCTACTCTTTTAAATTCTTCTAGGTGAACCTTTAACAAGGTTATATTTTCAACAATACTATTCTCTCTCTTTATACAATTTAATTTCCTTTTCTTGGTATTTATTTATATTTCTGAGCTTGTCAATTTCTTTTAATGCATCCATCAAATATTCAGTTTCACATTTATCTGATTCACTAGGGACATGGTCATCAAGGCCATGAAAAGTTCATAATCAAAATTAGAGTCAGAGTCATCATCTACCTCATCATTAGATGAACATCCACTATATTCATGGGAATAAAAACTCCTCTTTTTAATGTAATTCGTAACTTTTCTTATAGATGTTCTTTCCCTTCTCTTCCTTGTCAATTGACATTTAGTGGAAAAACAATCTATCCTTCCACAATTAAAACACTTAAATGGGAGCTTACCTCTCTACCTTTTGGTTCCCTTTTCTATCTTTCTTGAAAAGTTCAGCTCCTCCTCATCTGAGATATAGATGGTGCTCTTTGGTTCTTATTTTTGTTTGCCTTATCTTGTAACCTTTAAAGTAGCTTCTCTGACTTCGGATTGATCCCCTTTTGTCCTCATTTCGTACGCTGTAAAATCCCATGGAGCCTTTCCTAGGATAGTTGGTTCAAGTCCTATATTTCTTCAATCACTGAAAATTTGGCATTGAACTTGATTGTTAATGATCTTAATATCTTCTAAACATTTATAGAATCCTCAAACTTATCACCAAGGCCTTTCATAGTATTTAATATTCCATCTACTTTGAGGAAAAACTTGGCAACACTTTCATATTCATGCATCCTAAGAGTTTCATATTGAATTCAATATGATTGTAGCTTTGCAATTTTTATCGTTGTATCCCCTTCATAGTTGTTTAAAATTTTGTCCCACATTTCTTTGGCAATTTCGTATTGCATTACCTTTAAAAATTCTAATTTTACAAGACCTCCTAGGATAGTATTAACTACTTTGGCATTATTTTTGTATTTCTTATTTTCTACTTCTTTTGCTCGAGTAGATCTAGGGTATTGATATATGTTTTCTACTGCTTCCCATACATCAGCTCCAAGAGACCTCAGATAATATCTATTCTTATTTTAAAAAATGTGAGATTTGTTCCATTGAATAAATGAGGCTTGGTTAAGAAGTATGCATCATGATTTCCCATTTTGCAATATCTTCCTTCTAGCGATTGAGTTATGTCTTGAAGGACTTGCTCTAATACTAATTGTTAGAAATATTGAGAGGGGTGAATCAAAATTTCACTCAATTTGTAATTAATTAATCTTTATAAATTATTTGCAAGCCATTGAATCATTAATACATTGGAAACAATTAACTCAAGCATTACAAGTCATTGAGAAACATATATAGGAATTGTTGTAATTATCCGGTTCTAATAAATTAGTATATTAGTTAAAAATAATTTCAAATTGTTAAGTTAGGATATGGATGAAATAGAAAGAAAAATAAAAATGTTAGGACAATTTCATATTTTTATATGCATCCATATCAATAAAATGTTAGGAGTTAGTTTCTGTAAAGAAAGAATGCAAAAGAAAAATAAAATGTTAGGGAAGCAAAAAAGAAAATAAAGGCTTCATTTTCAAATAAAAATCAATGCAAGGGCTGCTCATTTAAATGAGCCACATTAGAAAAATGTTAAATCCTAATAATTAATGATTAATTTCCTTAAACATGATTATTTTTTGGTTATAAACTTTGGCATTAAAAAATATGTTATATAGCGCATATATATGGTTTGGGCCAAAGTCAATAAATGACAAAACATCTTATCGGATTTCAATAAATGGAGTGCATCATTTAACAGTTGATCTACTCCCTGCCTGGATCAATGACAAGGAGAGACTTTGCACCCCCCTCGACTATTTCTTGTTAACGCGATGGGGAAGGTCCGCAAAGCAGGTTTAATGACGAACACCCCAACCATATGTG